>QXTE01000095.1:3016364-3183127 GCA_003942145.1 Platysternon megacephalum
GTCAAAAAAGCAAACAGGATGTTAGGAATCATTAAAAAGGGGATAGAGAATAAGACGGAGAATATATTATTGCCCTTATATAAATCGATGGTACGCCCACATCTTGAATACTGCGTACAGATGTGGTCTCCTCATCTCAAAAAAGATATACTGGCACTAGAAAAGGTTCAGAGAAGGGCAACTAAAATGATTAGGGGTTTGGAACGGGTCCCATATGAAGAGAGATTAAAGAGGCTAGGACTTTTCAGCTTGGAAAAGAGGAGACTAAGGGGGGATATGATAGAGGTATATAAAATCATGAGTGATGTGGAGAAAGTAGATAAGGAAAAGTTATTTACTTATTCCCATAATACAAGAACTAGGGGTCACCAAATGAAATTAATGGACAGCAGGTTCAAAACAAATAAAAGGAAGTTCTTTTTCACGCAGCGCACGGTCAACTTGTGGAACTCCTTGCCTGAGGAGGTTGTGAAGGCTAGGACTATAACAGTGTTTACAAGAGAACTGGATAAATTCATGGAAGTTAAGTCCATTAGTGGCTATTAGCCAGGATGGGTAAGGAATGGTGTCCCTAGCCTCTGTTTGTCAGCGGGTGGAGATGGATGGCAGGGGAGAGATCACTTGATCATTGCCTGTTGGGTTCACGCCCTGAGGGGCACCTGGTGTTGGCCACTGTCGGTATACAGGATACTGGGCTAGATGGACCTTTGGTCTGACCCAGTACGGCCGTTCTTATGTTCTTATGTTCTTAAGAGCCATTTCCCCAGCGGCCATCCCTTCCCTCAGCGCTGGGTCTGCCATTTGTAAGTCCCCAAACAAGAATGGGACCCCATGTTGCTGGAGGCAGCAGGGAAGAGTTTACTCCACGTCTCCTCAGCAACCCAGGTTACCATGAGCACAATGAACTCCTCCCCCTTTATCATCGGCTTCCTGTAGACTAGTGAGTCCAATTCAAGGTCGCAGTCCTTATCTTGGGGGGTGTTCATGGGGCCCAGCATATTTAAAGGAGACTGAAAGATCCCGGATGGAGACTGTGGTTGACAACTCCAAGTGGAACTTTCTATCATCAGGGTGAAACTCAGCTTTGCAGGAGACAGAACTTCCTCAGGGGCTGGTCCTAGCCTGTGGAATAAACTCCCAGGGGGACTAAAGACCGTCACAAAACTCCCCACCTTCTGCTCCAAGTGCACAGTGCACTTATTCAACCTGCCTTTGCTAATATAAACACAGAGCTGTGTTGACATAAAAACCCAATAACAGCTCCCTTTCCCGTTCCCCCCCAAGAAAACCAGCAACCAAAAAGAAACCCTACCAAACCCACTCCACTGTGCATACAATTCTCCCAGAGGGCTGAAGATGAGAGAGAGCATGAATTACACAGGACAGATGTTAGTCAAACCAGTTAATGCCTGGCTGCAAGGTGCTCAGATACTACAGTGATGAGGGTGATATAAGAACCCCTCCAGGATAGAATAGAGTCCACTGCCAGAGAGGACGAGCAGGGTTGGGCTGTGAGTATCCGAGCGGGTTGGTCCTGCTTCCAGCGTGTGTGATGATTCCTCCCACCCTACTCTGAGAGCTAGTAGAGGATCGCAGGCTCAGGCACTGACTGTTCTAACCTCCTGGTGCAGGTGGTGATTGGGGTCAGATGAAGAGCTTGTTTCTCTCCTGGAGGAGGAATTGGGGATGAAATTTCCCCTCCTCTTCCCATGTTATAATATTGCATAAATACTACAAAGCACCAAACTAGGTAGACTGGTCCTGTACGGTAGCCCTTCCTATCCATAAATCTCAATGTGCTTTACAAAGATAGATGAGCAGCATTATCCTCATTTTACAGAAGAGGAAACTGAGGCACAGAGAGGGGGCAGCAACTTAATCCACATCACACAGCAAGGCCCTGTCAGAGCTAGGACTTGAACCCACAGCTTCTCGGCTCTAGTTCAGTGCCCCGCAGCCACACAGCATAGTGTCTCAGTAGATGAGGTATTGATGGATGTGCATTATTGGGGTCTCTGAAACGTATTGGGGGCCGTTTCTCATGTGTCTATTCTTTGCCCGCCCACGGAGTTAATCAACAAAGAGGAGTATTTCTCCATGGCGCTGCCTTTATTACATGCCACAACTGTCAGGTCAGGACACAGGTCAGGGATGCATTGTGCTCCTACTTTGAGGCTAAGTGAAGTGAAAAATGTATAGATCTTTGTGTAGGGATTTCATGATGCTTTTGGTAGGGAAATACATATCTTAGGCCAGTAATTCTCAACCAGGGGTATGTGTACCCCTGGGGGTACACAGAGGTCTTCCAGGGGGTACAGCAACTCATCTAGATATTTGCCTAGTTTTACAACAGGCTACATAAAAAGCACTCGCAAACTCAGCACAAACTAAAATTTCATACAGACAGGGACTTGTTTCTACTGCTCTATATACTATACACTGAAATGTAAGTACAAGATTTATATTCCAATCGATTTATTTTATCAGTATATGGTAAAAATGAGAACGTCAGTAATAGTGCACTGAGACACTTTTGTATTCTTATGTCTGATTTTTGTAAGCAAGTAGTTTTTAAGTGAGGTGAAACTTGGGGTACGCAAGACAAATCAGACTCCTGAAAAGGGTACGGTAGGAGCAAGACTGGGTATCAGCCCAGATTCCTTTTGTGCTATGGACAGCTAGCACTTATTTCTGAGTGTGCATAGACATCTAGAGGCCTCTCCGGGAACAGCATGACAGCGCTGAGCCACAGAAATGATTCTTCACTCCTTTGCCCGTCTTGACTAGTGTCTCAGAAGTGATTTTGGACCCGCACACGAAGGGTTCAAGACCATGCTAGCTACAGCCACATTTAAACCCGGTTGGCGCGAGCACATTTCTAGCATGCTGAGCCCTGTTGATAGGATTTATTTTTTTAAAGTGTGTGAGGCTCTCAAAGAGGGTGACCAGATGTCCCGATTTTATAGGGACAGTCCCGATTTTTGGGTCTTTTTCTTATATAGGATCTTATTACCCCCCACCCCCTGTCCCGATTTTCCACACTTGCTGTCTGGTCACCCTACTCTCAAACTCTGTGTTGAGTATCCTGGGGTTCTAAGAAGGAGAAGGGAATGGCTTTAAGAAATTGTGCAAACCAGGTTCCAGATGACTGTGTGGCCTAGAGAAATCTGGGTTCCCTCTCCAGTTCCGCTACTTAGCCTGCTGGCGTGACCTTGGCCATGTCACTTCACCTCTCTCTGCCTTGACTCCCCCCTCTGTAAAATGGAAATTATGACTGTGATGGGGTATCTACTTCACACTGGCACTAAAGGGAGAGCTTCATTAAAGCACTTGGAGGCTGGGCCAGGCCTGATTAAAGATGAGTCCCAGCTGGGAGAGGAGCTGAGTAGTTAGTCTGAAGAGAAGAGGGCTGGAGCAGACAAGGGTAGCAGGGAGAGTGGGAAGAGCTCAGTAGCCATTTTCTAGTAGATGGCAGAAAGACAGGCATGACCTGCTGGAGAAGGTTGATGGAACTGGCCAAAGCTGGGGGATCCTGCTGGGTAGAAGGCTCAGGTGGGGCCCCAAGACAGAGGGGAAGAAGCTGAATCCAAGAGCAGGGGTCCTGGAACAATTTGTATAGTGGGGGGGCTGAGAGCCATTGAACCAAACTGTTATCCCTGGATATAATGGAAACCACTTCAATCCAGGGGGTGCTGCATCACCCCTTGTTCCAGCACCTATGCCTGGATGTGCTCAGCGGGGGGAGGACTCAAAGGCAGAGGGGCCGGCTCATTGGAGCCCTGATGCGAGGGTCGCTGTGGACTGGGGACACCGGCAAGGGCAGGACCTGACTGTCTAGGTAGAAGCTCTGGGTGGCTTTGCTCAGCACAAGAGCCTGAAAAGGGGCTGGGGGAAAATACCATGGTAGGAAGGAGTCCTGGAGAGGCAGCAGCAAGAAGTTGGATGGAGCAGACCTTGGCAGCTGGTTAAAGGGTCTGTGGGCTTGACCCAGTGTGGTGGGGCGGCCCAGGTTCCCTTACAGCCATGGCAGAAGGTGGTGCAAAGCCTCCCTGAGGGAAAGGGATGAGGACAATTCAGAGCCTGCGGAGAAGGGTGTAAGGACTCCTGGGGCCAGGATCAGGGCCTGAAGACCTGTCGAGGTCTTGGAATTATTATTTGGACTTTGGTTTGTTGCCCCTTCTGTTACCCTGGAAGGGGTGGGACTAAATCACAACCTGGCCAGAAGGCTGAGTCATGAGAAGTGGCAGACCGATGCCGGAGTCAGTGAAGCCTCTGCCAACAGGAGGTGCTGGAAGAGAGACATCTAAACCACCCCCAGCTGGGAGGTGGGCGTGCCAGTGGTGAGTCCACCCTTTTACAAATACATTTATGTCCTTGCTGAAATACTGGGAGCTCTTCCTATAAAAAATGCTGAGATAAGAGCCAGGTATTTAATTTAACCTCAGCATCCAGTTTTATCCCTGCATAGATTCTGTTTAGCTAATGCCACACGGTTATTGGTTTCCCATATATTTATGGGACACATTTAATGCTGGGTGCACCCCTCTGAACATTTGGGAAAATCTGGATCTGAATTCTGTATCTTGGGGCCTGTCTCTAGTTAACAGCACATGCTACAGCATTGGCTGCAGCACATATGAAGTCAGGCAAGCCTGTGTGTTACAGGTAGCTTCAGTGCGCCTTCAGCGCCAGTGTTAAGCTTTTCAAGATTGACTTCTGAGTTGGAGGGCTCTATTTTGGGGTGTCCAGTTGGAGACACCTTGGTCCCAATTTTCATGGCCAAGTACATTGCATCTGAAGTCACTAGGAGCTGGAGATAGTGAATACCTCTGAAAATCAGCCCCTTTGTTGTATAATTGCTAATGGAAATTCTGGAAGGGATGTTCAACTCAGTGATGCAGGGTTTAAGACAATCTCTAATTTTTAGGGATCAGGAGGAGAATTGATGTAGGGGGACAGATTATCTGACTGTGGGGTTCTCCGAAGCATCTGTTGTTGACCATGGTTGGAGTCAGGAAATTGGACTAGATGGACCTTGGGTCCGATCCTGTCTGCCAATTCCTATGTTCCTATGTCTCAAGTCGGGTGTCCCAAAACGGAGGCTGCTCAGAGTTTGTGGCCACTTTGGCCCATGCTCCTGATGTCCTCTCATGCAACGTAAGCTAGGAAACCAAGCGCTTGATCCAAAGCCCATTGACATCGATGGAAGGGCTCTCATTGACTTCAGTGGGTTTTGGATCAAGGCCTCGGTGCGGCTTCTGACTGCGGCGTGAAATCTGCTGGCAGTGGACAGGTCTCTTCTCCTCTGGTCACTGACTCAGACTTGTCACTGTAGGAGCCTGGTGCTGCTTCCCTTGAAATCGGTGGGAGCACTGACATACGAGCAGGCCTGAAGAGTCCAGTTCATTGCTCTTCTCCCTCTTGGTATGACTGCACTTTGCTATGTTCCTGCAGTATCCTCCCATCACCCAGTTCCTCCCCTCCTTCCGTGTAAAATCCTGCTGCTGGGATCGGCTCCTCGACCCGGTCCATTCCTTCCCCGCTTCAACTGCCTCCTGAAAGCTCCCACTTGTCCTGTGGGGCCTATCACCCACAGCTGTTCCCATGATGTGTTTGTTTGGGTCTTTCCCTTTTAACATTACAATAATGAATGTAAGGTGGTCTTCTCTGTGCCTATACTGGGCCTAGCACATCAGGGCCCTGCTGCCTGACCCAGACCTCTGGGTGCTACTGTAATACAAACGAATACTAATAACGAACAAGATGCGTGCCCTTCATCACCACTCAGTCACTTGCTCCTGTGGCATCCCTTCCCCTTTTGTTTGCCTGTTTAGATGGCTTTGACATCTGGAAAACACATGGGGTTTTTGTTGGTCGTTCAACTGTATACCGTATTTTGGTGCTATGCAAATGATAACTTCCCAATGTTATGCTGCATTTGAGAGAGAGAATTCCTAAATGAGCAGGTGAATGAGGGTTAGGACTCCCTGAATTCTGTGTTGTATGCTGGGAGAGATTGTGGGCCAGTGGGTAGATCAGTGGACCAGGACTCCTGGGTTCTATTACCTGCTGTGGGAGGCAGATTGTGACCGAGGGGTCAGGACTCCTGGGTTCATTCTCAACAATGCCACTAACTCCCTGGCTCGCTCTAGGCAGGTCACTTCACCTTGATTTTTACCTCTCTGTGGAATGGGGGTGAAATTTACTCACCTCTGAGAGATGTGGGGTGGAAGGCTTAAATACCTGCTTTGGATAAATGATGCTGTTTAAATGTGAAGTGCACAATTAAGATGTGACAGGGCGAGGTGATGACCCCTAATATCACCCCTCCCTGCTGAAGACCAGCTCTAGGCTGGGTGATAATTGGCAGGCGTACTGTATTTTGGAGTGTATTTTAGTACTATGATCGAAAGCTCACTGAAATCAAAGGAAATGCTCTCCCCCGCCCCTTCCCCCAGTCAACTACAGTAGCCTTTGAATCAGTGCTATTTCTTATCAAAGAGTGACATCTGCTGGTAAAGTAACAGGCCAAAGATCAGGTCTCAGAAAATGGTTCAATACAGCAGAGGTAAACGAAACCAGATCAAGGCACTGGGCGCTGGTGGGCAAGTACTTTGTGCCATCTAGACGTTTGATTGCTCTGTAGTTTGTCTCTCTCAGGCAGGGAGGGAAAGGTTGAGATACGCAGGATTGGCACTGGATAGTACTTGGATGAGAGTCTCACAAAGCCAGGGGGCTGCAGACCGGGGCAGTAGCTGGTGCATGGTGTATTCCCTCTCAGTACAGAGCCAATGCCTCAGCGCAGTGCTAAGGGACACAGAGTGGGCCAGAGTCTCTGGCACGACTCCCTTGCCGTGCCCATGTGCCAAGGGCAGCACAGGGTTGTCTCTGTTGCTTCTGCATTGGTCGCCGTTCCCAGAGGGCCATTCTACCCCATTATGCCACTGGAGAGGTGCAAAGAGGCCAGAGCTGGAACCAGATTCCAGTAGGTCTGGAGGAGCCAAGATGTTAAACTGAGGAGCTGATCACCCGGGGTCACTAAAAGAGTCATTGCCACTTTCCCCAGTAATAGGTTCATTAGCTGCTGTATCCGAGCTCAAATTCTACTGGGTAATTATATTCTGCATCCCTAAAACTGCCCGTGGCACTTCACTTAGATACTGTATTGTTCTTTGTTTCCTGGCAGTTGGGCAGCTTTGCTGTGTGCTGTTAAACAGCTGCTGCGTTCCATTCCAGAGGTGGATGCATTTTAATAATGGGTGAAGTAAATTCCGTATCTACAGGGACCTAATTGGGCTGGGTCACAGTCACCCAGTGAAAGGTGTTCCAGAATCTAAATTTTCATTTTAAATCAATCAAATAAGTTTCTGGCCCTTATATTTGCAAAGAGAACCTTGAAAATGCAAACCAAACATCAACCATTGCAGGAATGCCTGCCTGCATCTGCAGAGAGCCTGAAACAACAGCTCCGAGGCGTGAAGGGCCCTCATCCATTTCTGAGGCATGTTAACACTGGCGCCTCATGCTGATGTTGAGTGTTTTACTGGGGGCAAGGAAGAAGAGCAATGATCATATTATGAAGATCCACACAATCGATTGCAAGTGGTGTCCCTCTTTTGGTATCACAAGTGGGCGGAGCTTGGTTGTAGGTGGAGTGAGAGAGTATCCACTGCTATTCTCATCCACCCCCAATGCCATGTGTGTATATTTAGATCATGAAGTGCTTTGGAATGAAAGGAGCGATGGGGTGGAATACAAGATATAATTATCTTCACCTGTTGCACGCCAACCAGGGAAATAAGAGACAGATGACAGGAAATGAGGACTTCAAAAATAGACACCTTTAATGTCAAACGTTCATGGATCAACGATGCCAATGTACAAGAAACAGAGAAACTCTTATAGTAGACACCACATGGGGGACAGTGTGTGAGGGAGAAGTACTTTAGAAGCTCCCTAGACTATACCTTTTACTGTGACTTTGATCAGAGGAGCCAGGAAAAAGCAGGACTAGACAAATAAACCAAAGATGGCTTGAAACATGAGCCATAAAAATGAACCTTGTTTTTACGGGTTGATAAGCCTTCCCTCACACTACTTTAAAAATTCTTTCATGCAACCACGTTTGGAAAGCCTATCAGACTTCCCCCAATGACTGTTCTCTTCTACAAATGCCATCTTTGTAGGATCAAAACTCTGTCATTCCTCTCACAGTTCAGCAGGACAAGAATTGCAAAGTTGTTTAGCGGATGAATCCTCTCTTTTTTTTAAAAAAAAAAAAGTCTTTGTATATGGAAAATATTCGTTAACAAATAGAACTCTATACACTTCTCTTAAAACCTCAAATATATTAAACATTTAACTTCAGTCTCACGGCAATATTTATGTACATTCCTTAATATTTTACCTAGTCAATGATGCAATCTGATAGCTTTGGCCTTTGCTGCTTCTGGGGTTTATGACATTACTAATCTTACTCTTGAAATCAAGCCAGTGTTTTTGGTTGGGTTTTTGTGGGGCTATGGGAGACAGAACAACAGATAAAGCTTGGGCTAAAAAAGGGGAAAATTAGATGGATTTTTCTCTCTACTGTATTGTTGAAACTCAACACTGGTCCAAAGTCTGGGACTTGCTATATTCAGTCCCAGATTAGTGCCAAAAAGAGAGAAATTGCAACGCTTAGATGACAATTTTAAAGTGAAACTTCATAGATGTGACATTTTGCAGACAGATGGGCTACAAGTTAGCATTATACCAATAGTCTAAACAATGAGAATACAGTTGAAAATATTTGTTCCTAGCCCAAGTGGTTCAAGGAATCTCAAACCTTGGTTACCATCTTGCTGCTTTCTACTTCATTCCAATGTGGTTTCCGCAGCAGCTCTCACAAGAACGTCTGAAGCTACAAATCAACAAGTTTTGCCATCCAAAAGCTTTGACCCCAGCCTGGATTCCAGCATTTCTAACTCTAGCAGGTTCCTGAGCAAGAGTCTGCTACAACTACGTTGGAACTGAAGTGCATGTTGGGTAGAGCAAAAGCAAGAAGGGGTCCTGCAAATTACCTATCTTGTGTGCTACAACTAGCTTGGCAGAAGCTCAGAGGATCCACACCCCGGGTTTCAGACACGTGATCAGAAAAAGAGAGACAATAGAAGTTAAGTCCCTGCATTTTTTCCCCATGTGGCAGCAGTTTCCCCACTTTTTTATTAAAAAAAAAAAAAAAAAAAAAAAAAAAAAACAAAACCCACGATGGGAAAATTCCACTAACATTCAGGAGCAGAACAAAACTCAACGAATCCAGTCCTCAGCGTGTTTGAGAATGGGAAGCATGAGATGATATTTCCAAGCCTTTTCTCGAAGACCAGGGCCTTTTGCCAGTTTTGTTCCACCCCCATGATAGCGGATTCTAGATAGAGCACCGTTTCCTTTCCGCTGATGTCCACCTCACTCCAGTCTGTATGTCACAGAGCAGCTACAGGCTCTTGGCTCAGCGACACTCCTCTTGTAGCCCTGGTACCTGATGGACAAGGAGTGTTAAAAGCGCAACTGAATAGCCAAGAGGTTAGAGGTGACGATGACAAGGAGGAAGGGTAAGGAGATGAGACGGCAGCCTGCTCCAGTCTGGAAGATGTGCAGCTTCTCAGCGTCCGGGTGGAACATCTTTGCGTCCTCCAGAGCACCATGTGCGGCCAGGGTGAAATTGGCATCGCCCGAGGTTACCACATCAAAGACGCACGACTGGAAGTAGACGTCCTCCACCGGCAGCTTCTCCTTGCACAGCAGTCGCGCCGTCTCAGCGGCACTCCCAGTGTGGCGACACTCGCTGCGGGAGATGCGCTGGCTGGGCGGGCAGCCGCCCACACAGAGTTGCAGGTCCTGCTCTTCGGTGAAGGCCTGCGCCACCTCCTCAGCTGCCCGGATGGAGAAGGATAGCTGCCGGCCCGCCTGGCGCACGGCGATGGTGGTGCCGATGTAGGCAGCCCGGATCTCCACGTGCTGCCCAGGCGCACGTTCCTGGATGGTCAGGCTGCTCCCCCCAGGCCTCTCGCCACCATTCACCGAGCCATCCTCAAAGGCAGCTGGCAGGTTGTCTATTTCGGCCTGGTACACCTTCTGGTCGATGCATTCCTTCATGTTCTTAAATATGATCGTGAGCTGCAGGGCAAAAAGAAAACAGCAAGGCTGGATCCACACCCCGGTCTAGTTCCGGTTAACTGTGGTGGGGAGAGGGGAAAGAGGAAGGGATTGTGACCCTCCTGGATATCTGTCAGGAGATCAAACAACCACCCTGCCCTTCCCATATTGATAGATGGGAGGCAGGACAAGGTACAGAACTACTGATCCAACATCCAGAGCACTGGACTGAGACTCAGGACTCCTGGGTTCTGTTCCTAGTTCTGCCACTCACCTGCTTCCCCTTCCACCCAATGTCCATTTGTCTTGGCTGTTTAGATGGTGAACTCTTTTGGGGACTGGGAACCTGTGTCTGTCTGTGCACCACCCAGCGCAGTAGGGCCCTGCCCTTGGCTGACGTTGTAATAAGAGATCAGGAAGTTACCATGCAGCCCATCATCTTTCTTAGGACTCCTCGTAGCAGGTCACTGTACCCCCAAAGACCAGGGTTTCCATACCTGGAGCACCTCATAGGGCAGAGTCTGGAGCCCCTCCCACTGTTCACCTGGCGACCGCTGGAAGGATGGTCTCTTGACCCCAAGCGTCACTCCCATTCCTAATTGCATGAACCCCCACCCCACCCTTAGGGCTGCCTACCATGCCCTATGTGGCAAGTGAAAAGTCCCATTAGGAAAGTACTTAATGAATTGTTCTTAACTTCTCTGAATGCAATTTAAGCAGCTGGGCGTTAAGGAGCAGGGGCCAGCACCATGTGAGCAGCCAGGTGCAGCTGGACAACCAGCAAGGGGTCCATGGACCGCCGTTTGAGATCTGCTCATCTAATCTCTCCCGCCCCCTTCCCATGCCCAGCAGCAACTGGAGAGCATTTCTGTCGTTGCATGAATGGTTCTTACATTTGATTCTGGGCCTCCATCCCTCTCGCACCGTGAATGCAATGGCAGCCGCCCAAAGCCGGGGGAAGCCCCAGCAGCCAATCACAGGCTGTGACGTTACCTTGCCGGTGGCCGTTGCGTTGGAACTCTTTGCCACCGGGTAGCTAGTGGCCTGCACAAACAAGTAGTTATTGTCCAGGAGAGGCCAGGAGCCCTCCACGCGGCAGGTGTGAAACTCATCATGGAAGGTACGGACGTGGGGGTCCCCGAAGGCCGCGCAGTGCTGGTAGGTGGGGGGCTGGCCATGCTTGTAGAGAAAGCTCTTCTCGTAGTTGCAGATGTCCAGGGATTCAAAGCCCTGGTGGTTGGGTGCCGGCGGGCGGGGCCGGGGCGGCGAGGCGGGCCCTTCCTTGGAGCAGTTGTACTGGATCATGAGGTCCTCGATGCCGTGGACGGCGGAGTGGTAGACCAGGTCGCCCCGGCAGGTCCGGGCCGTCTTGCGGGTGCAGTGGGAGTAGGAGCGCAGGGCGCTGCAGTAAGCCGCGTCCTTGTTGGAGCCGCGCAGGTTGAGGGTGGCGGCCACGTAGCCGGCGTTGCAGCGCAGGATCTTACAATGGCAGCACGCTGGGGGGCGAGACAGAGCGTACGGCATCACGTCTGATATCAGTGCTATACCGTCCCGCCAGCTCTGCTGACATGGGCTAATGGCTACCATCCAGGAAGCCTTGGATGCCAGGACAGCCGCAGACCTCGTTAAAGTCAATGGCTGTGCCAAGCACTCTCTCTTTGTGCCTCACTGGAAGGAGCAATTAAGCCCGTTTGTAATGACAGTGACCAACAATGGAGGGACACCCCCACCCAAGGTACATGGCAGGTCATTGCTAAGGGCTTGTCTCCACTTACAGCATCGTTGTAGCACTTAGTGAAGACGCTACCTACACCAATAGGAGAGCTTCTCCCGTCGGCGTAGGCACTCCCCCTCCCCAAGAGGTAGTAACTATGTCAATGGGAGAAGTCCTCCCGGAGATGTAGCGCTGTCCACACCAGGGCTTAGGTCGGTACAACGACGTCGCTCAGGGCGACACAGTTACACTGACATAAGTTTGTAGTGTAGACTAAGCCTGAGCCCTATGGGTCGAGGGGTTTCCCTGACTGCAAACACAGTAGTTAGGATGGTAGGTTGCCACCTGTGCATGTTAGCGGCTGCAAGCCAGGAGAAGCAGTTGTGGTGTGAGCCTGAGGCTGTGTCTACACTAGAAACGCCACCGTGGCTGCAGTAAATCCACCTCTCCAAGAGGCGTTAGCTAGCTCGACGGAAGAATTTCTTTTGAGCTTCTTAGGCACAGGGCTTGCTGGAGGGGCAGACACGGGGATTTCTGAGCAAGAAAACTGCCTGCTGCTGCTGCTTTCTCCTGTGCTCAAGGAACGAGGACTCTCTGTACATTTTTTGGGGGGGGGGGTTAAATAAACAAGATAACACCAAGAATCTCTCTGACTCCTATCACAGATTTCTCGTCCTAATGGAAACAACCCTGAGAGGGCCCAAATCTTGGCTAACTGCTGGGGCTACAGGGGGCAACAGAGTGTTATAACATTCTATCCTCCCAGGTCATATTACTACGCTGCCTTAGAGATCAGTGAGTATGCGAGATCTCCCAAGATATGCAGGGCTGGGCCCGGTTGGGGTGGGAGACCGCCTAAGTAACCACTGGGGTGCTGCCGGAAACGGTGTTGGTAATTCAGTAGGGCCACTCTCCCCTGGCTCAGCACCGTGCAAGAGATGGCACCGTATTCTCCCGCTGACCACCAGCACTATGGTGTCCTCTTGGATCTGGAGTTTCCCCAAAGGCGAAAGCTCCCACAAGTGAATGGAAAATGGGGGGGCAGAGGTGCACTGGGCATTGCAAAATAAGCCAGATCTCAAGCGTGTCCTGAGAGCAGGGAGGGAGCCGCTGGGCAAGGGACTGCAGGAGGGAGAAGATGTCGATGCTACAGATTCCCAGAGGGGTTGGGAGCAATCCCACACTGGTGAGGGGAAGGAGAAAGACTAAGGGCAAAACCCTGATCCTACTGAATAATTTGAGGGCAAAACTCCCAAGATGACCCAGCAGGACCTTTTCATCGCTGATAACCGGTGCATCAGGGAAATGCTGCCGGGCCATTGCTGTGTTTAATGATGCAAGGAGCCATCACACTGCTGCCTCCACTTCGTATTCGCTATGGGAACTGCCACCAGGCTAGCAGATGCCCTTTTGGCAGGTGCATGCTGCTCACATTCCTGCTGGAATCCCCACTGCTGGCATGCAGCTGACCCCTGGCATCTCTGCATGTTCAGCTCCTTACCATGCCTGCAGAAGAGGAGGAGGAAGAGTGCTCTGAGGATGAAGCAGGTGCTTTCCAGTTGCTGTGGGCTCGTACTGCAGGCTGACTTCCCCATTCCAATCCATCCAGAGCCAATGGGGATTAGGCACCCCCCGTTTCTTCTTTTCTTTCACCAGCTCCCCTGGAAGAAAAGCAGAGACAGGGATCTGGGCTAAATAAACTAACATGAGCTGCTGGACGGGATGGCTTGGTGCCCTTAGCTTCACGGTTGAAATAGCCAGAATCCCTAGAGCCACAGGTTCAAAATCCAGCAGGCTCAACTACCCTCTTCATCTTTCCCATGGAGAGAGACATCTACAAGTTACTTTTTGCGACTCTTTTAGAAGACAGCTTAATAACACGGTCCTGTCTGATGTGTGTGAACATTAGTGACCCTATGGCACGTGATATGGGATTATCCTTGGTCCAAACTGCCTTCTCCTCCCCATCCCAGTGTTCTGTGCGCTAATGTTCTCTGATGTCCCACCCCAGAAGTGGCTGCATTTATATAGTTCGAAGTGCACTGGGATCCTTCGGCAGAAACTCACCACTATCAAAGTGCGTGATACAGTTGTCAAGTTGTATTGAAATTCAGATGTTTTCAAACAGAAATATGGTCTCAAAGAGAATTACAGATATGGCGCGTGTGGCGAGAGAGGGCAGAAAGGGGCTGACTGCTATCTAGCATGCATTGGCTAGGCAGCATTAATGTTAATCTGAAGGGACTGGGGCTGAGAGGGGAATTCATTCTCCAGAGTCCACTCAGTCCTTGACCTCTATGCCTAGTTTAACCTCAACAGGCACCAAAACTGGGGTGCTGACTTTTGTGGCGGGGACAGCAGTGGGCTGCTGGAAATTGGACTGAGACCCGCCAAACTCATTTCATGTAGGCCACCAAACCAGACAAGACTGGATCATTAGTGACTTGGGCTAGACTTAATCACTCGGCTCCCAGTCGAAAGGGTAACTGCTCCATTATCAAGCCCCACGAGACACTGAGCCCGACCGTTTGCTGCACCTCTTTCTCGCATCCAGAGGACCTGGATCTGCAGACAGCTGTTTGCAGCAGTCCCCTACGCGAGGTTAGGTACAGCCTGTGCCATTTTTGCTGGGGCACAGAGGAATGCGTTACTAACAGCCGTCAGCTGTGACTCCAGCTGGTGAAAAGCTCATTGTGAAAACAGAAGGAATGAAGCACAGAATCGTAGTTTTTTTTTTTTTTTTTTTAAGGCCAGAAGAGACCACTGTGATCAGCTAGTCTGAGCTCCTGCATAACCCAGGCCCGAGAACCTCACCCGGTAACGTCTGCATCAAGCCCCTCGCTTTTGGTTGATCTATAATGCATCTTTTAGAAAGAAAGGCATCCAGTCATGATTTAAAGATCTCAAGCGATGGTCCCTGGGTACCATTATTCCAATGGCTAAATTACATGCAGGGATCTATTATGTAAGTTTCACTCCATTGACCTCTACACGAAATTGACTCCACGTACGCCTAAATAAGCGAGTTAGGATCCAGAACCAGGGGGACTTTCCAGATTCACAGCATCTTGGTCACACGCACACGTGGAAAATTAAGGGGAGAATTTCTCTAGAAACAAAGGGATTTTCCCCCCCTCTCATTTTTCATTCAAATGGAAGCCCTCCAGGTTTTCATGGTCTTACTTAGGAAAGAAGCTGGGTTTTAGGGTCTACTGGGGGTAGGAACCTGAAATGGATTATGCTGGCTGCCAATATAAAAATCTAGATACAGCAGATAGCGTTTATAGTCCTGCATTTATGTCTTTGAGTCTGACTTCACCGGGAGCTCTCTCTCTCTCTGATGTAGAGGAACGCACCATGAACACCTCGCTAACAGTCTAACCATGTGTCTCATGCATTGGGCTGGGATGAGGAACACTCTAAATTCCATGGGGGTGGGGGGGGATGCACATGGTATTTTAGCTAACAGCTAGACTCAAAACTAGCAATTTCTCCACCCTGCTGCTAGATTTAAGGAACAGACTGCAGGGTGCCGCCCACTGGTGATCATATCCATGCATCTGTGGGACTGTCAGGAACTGGGATGTGCAAATGTACTTGGGGGTAGTGACAGGCACAGATACTGCATGTGTAAATAAAGGTTCTTTTATTTTACTTAAAAGAGAGGTTCACACATTTAATTTTGACTGGCCCAGCTGCCTGTGGGAGTTTGAACTCCGCTCCCTTCTGGGAACAGCTCACACTGGCAGTGTTTGCAAGTTCCTGAAAATGAAATAAAAGTTTCTGTGAAGGGAAGAGGATTCTGGAGACAATAGGGTCACAATTGCTAAAGGGCGGGCCATTATTTGTGCTGGATGGACCTTAGCCGTGGCTAGAACATTTCCCACCCCCAGCTGGCCGTCCCAGGCATTTGCTGCCAGGAAAAATAAAGTTCGATTAATGGCTGGTGGGGAGGATGGGGGGTGGGAGATTGGTTTCAATCTGGCCCAAGGAAAAAATAAAACAGCAAATCCTTGGCATTCATTAACAACATACGCTCTGTCCTTCTGGCCAACACCTGTCCTAGAGCAAGAACTATCTAATGCGATTGCAATGGAGGAGGGAGCTGCAGCCTCTGCAGGTCTGGAGCACGTGTATTCCCAGGATTAGATGTCTATAGGCTTATGCATACTGGTTCTGAAATCCTATTCGCGATAGGTTTTTATACCACGCTCATTGCCGTAGTATCTGCGCACCTTCCAGGAGGGCAGGAAGCAACGTGACTACACGTCAGTCCCGTGGGGTTTGTTCTCTCGCCCTCCCCACAGGGGGAGAAGCATGTGCAGATACCCATCACTGTGTGTTTGTATTAGAGACGGCCAGGTCCAAGAAATATGCCTTAAATGTGGAGCAGGAGAGGGGTGAGGTTTGTGATAGTCCTGGGTTGCTGGGGGAATTCAGAGCACAATCTCAGACCATCCCCGGAGAAAGTTCGTCTCCAGTCCTGGACACCTGTAGACTGATTCTAATGTCCATTTCTGGTCATTATAGGGTGCATGCACCTCCCTGTGAAGTCCTCATCACTCCGAGAATAGACAGTGGTTT
This sequence comes from Platysternon megacephalum, assembly GCA_003942145.1. Lineage (NCBI taxonomy): Eukaryota > Metazoa > Chordata > Testudines > Platysternidae > Platysternon > Platysternon megacephalum. The sequence continues at coordinate 3,032,797 of QXTE01000095.1, forward strand.
ACATCCATCAATCCCACAACCATTTTATGTAGAGGCAGGTATCGTTACCCCTATTTTACAAATGGGGGGGGAAGGGACACAGGCACAGAGAGGTGCATCAAGCCAACTGCAGAGTCAGGAATACAGAACCCAGCTCTCCCGAGTCCTGGCGTGGTACGCTAGCCGCACCCTCTCCTTTACTGCTCACGGAGAGCCGCAGGCCATACGCAGACACCGGGTGGTGGAATCTATCTACACTGCCCCCACCACGCTGCGCCGCCAATGGGCCTGGACCCTGAGCGGGAAGGCAGCGGGTGAAATGGGAGGCGGTCTTTAGGGAGTACAGTACAGGGGGGCCGGTACCTTTCCCAGCTCTAAGGAAAGCCGTCTAGAAGAGTCTGGTGGAATGATCACGCCTCTGATCAGGTGTGAAAACTGACGGGAAAAGATCCCTGCTCCCTACGCCTGACCTGGTGGTCTCTGAGCGATCACTGGGTTGATCGGTTACCGGGGGTTAAGATCTGCTTCACTGCCCCAGTTTTCCAACTGGGGCTCGTCTATCGCCCCTACAAAAGCAGGGACGAGTCTCTTTTAGACACGCTTGTGTGCACACACACACACACACAATTGCTGCAACAGGATCCCTTCCTGCTAGGATGAGAGACAGGCAGAGCAGCAATATCCCGAAAGCAGACAGACCCTCTCAGATCAGCAGCACTGGTCTAGCATCCGGACTCATAATGGCTTGGTTCAGTCAGTGGGCTCTTACATGGTGGTCCTCTTGTCTCACAGCCCTACGAACTGGCCCTGCCATCCCCCTGCCCTGTTCCTGACACGAACGCTGTCGCCTCCCTTTGTACCTCTGTCACTCAGGACGAGTGCTGGGTCCGAAGGAAGATGAGCAGATGGTTCATTCTCCTCTGCCTCCTTCGCTCAACTTGTCCAGCCTTTTGCATTCGCTTTCTCCAGCTCTGCCTGTTGCAACTGTGCTTGAACTTTGGGGTGTTTGACTAAGCCGATAAACAACCCGGGAGCATCTGCCAGCTCCCTCTGGGTTCGCTGCAGGAGCTAATGATCAACCCAGCGCTCCCCACCAAAAAGTAGCCAACAGCCACATGATCAGCCCACGTGATGGGGCCCAGGTCTTGCCATCACCCCTCCCCCAAGAACCTCCCAGTAAGAAAAGCTTCTGATTCATAGAGCTGAAGGCCGGAAGATCAGCTAGTGTGACATCCAGTGTATCACACGTCACCCAGTTAACCCCACTGTGGAGCCCAACAGGTTGTGTTAGGCTAAAACATCTCGACATGGAGACTTCCAGAGATGGAGATCTGATCTCAAGACATGTGAAGTGAGACCATCTTGGCAGGACCTGAGGGCCCGTGAGAACATGGAGTGGGTGGAGTCTAGTGGTCAGAGCAAGGGGGGGGGACTAGGAGTCAGGACTCTTGGGTTCTCTTCTCAGATCAGGGAAGGAATTGGGTCTAGTGGTTAGAGGACAGCGAGTGAGAGTTCTATCGCCATGTCTACTACTAATTTACTGTGTGGCTTCAGGCTAATCACCTCCACTTCCCCAGCTGTAAGAAGGGGATAAGAGACCTCACAAGGCATGTGAGGGTTAGCGTGTCTAGAAGAAAAGTGCTAGAAGAAGGGCAAAGATCTGTCCCCTCCAAACATCCTTCTCATCATATCAAGTAGCCAGGCTCAGAGGCCTGTGATCTCGTGAAGAATGGAACTCAAGTAGGAGCACGGTAATAAAACGCCAATGATTTGTACAGGTCTGTCGCATCTTAGACGTATTTAACATGTGCGATTTCAGCTTTATGCGGTTGGCAAAAACAAGAAAAAAAAAAGAAAAAAAAAGAAGAGAAAAATAACAATTTAAATACTGTTTCTGTAGGGCGGACGATTCTGCCCGCCATTACACTCAATGTAATTTTGACTATACGCGGTTTTCGCTTTAGGCACTGACCGCGGAACGTAACCCCAGCGTAAGATGAGACAGACCTGTATTCTGGTAACACCGAGACGCCCCAACCCTGACTGGGGCTCTGTGATGCTGGCTGTGGTGCAAACACACAGTAAGAACCAGGCCCTGCCATCAAGAGCTGACTATGATCTTCTTCATGGCCTCCATGTTTCCTGGGTAAACTGTTGCACTAATAACCGAGCCTGTACTTTTTGGGGTGGTGTGTTACCCCCCCCCCCCCCAGGTGTAATGCCCATAAACTGAACGTGAGAGAGAACGTTGCTGAATGCACCTGCTGCGTCTGCTCAAGGCGTTACTGGAATTTCGCTTTCAAAAGCTGAGAGCAAGTTCTGAGCTGACTCCAACCACTAAAACACCATTGACTTCCACAGCACGACACTGGATTTACGCTGAGATCAGAATCTGGCCCCTGTCTCCAATGAGATTTGCAGAATCTATAAGCACAGGAGAACTGGAGAGCACTTCATGTGCATGAGGAGGAGGCTGCTCAAATTTGGGATGACCTGGAGGGAGTGTGGTCTAGTGGTTAGAGCAGGGGCAGGTGGTGGTGGTGGTGGTGGGGAAAGTAAAGACTCTGGTTTCTACTCCTTCCTCTGTCACAATGGTCAAACTGTGAGTTAAAGGCTTAATATCTAGGGGAACAGTCCTAGGCCATGAGTAGGAATGGTCCTCCAGCCTCCTCCTCCAAGTGTGAAGGCCAGCCTCCTCTTTGTCTAGGATTAAACCCCTGCATCTAGCCAGCCTTCCAAGTAATCCCCCAGGCCTCAGTTTTCCTTTCTGTAACCTGGGCATAAAGATACTGATCCAACTTCCTGGGGGGGATGGGGAAACTTAACTCTGAGTTTATAAGGTGCTTTGAGATCTCTTTCTGAATAGTTCCCCAGGAGTGCCAAAGCGTTTACAGTGTGATGCTGCTAGCTCTGTTGTTCACGCCACCTCCCTATAATAGGCAACATCCAAGGTGCCCAGAGCGGAATGGCCATATCAAGGCAATGCCTGCATGCTGCGCTCGCCTCACGAAGCTGCCCAGCGCATGAACCATCAGAGAGAAGCCAGTGGCCGCCTTGTCCCCACTGCGACATTTGCAGAGAAAACAGCTGGTTAATGTGTAGCTGGAGAGCTCCAGGCTGGTCCAGCTGTAAAAGGCCTGGTGGAGGAGGAGATGGGGAGCGGAAGCTGACATCTGTCTCTCCCACCCCACCCAGCATTGGCAGAGGTTCAAGTAGGTGTTAGGGATGAGGACCTGGGGCTTACAGTGGACGAGAAGCTGGATATGAGTCAGCAGTGGGCCCTTGTTGCCAAGAAGGCCAACGGCATATTGGGCTGTATTAGTAAGAGCGTTGCCAGCAGATCGAGGAAAGTGATTATTCCCCTCTATTCGGCACTGGTGAGGCCACACCTGGAGTATTGGTCCAGTTTTGGTCCCCCCACTACAGAAGGGATGTGGACAAATTGGAGAGAGTCCAGCGGAGGGCAACGAAAATGATTAGGGGGCTGGGGCACATGACTTACGAGGAGAGGCTGAGGGAACTGGGGTTATTTAGTCTGCAGAAGAGAAGAGTGAGGGGGGGATTTGATAGCAGCCTTCAACTACCTGACAGGGGGGCTCCAAAGGGGATGGAGCTCGGCTGTTCTCAGTGGTGGCAGATGACAGAACAAGGAGCAATGGTCTCAAGTTGCAGTGGGGGAGGTTTAGGTTGGATATTAGGAAACACTATTTCACTAAGAAGGTGGTGAAGCACTGGAATGGGTTCCCTGGGGAGGTGGTGGAATCTCCATCCTTAGAGGTTTTTTGACAAAGCCCTGGCTGGGATGATTTAGTTGGGGATTGGTCCTGCTTTGAGCAGGGGATTGGACTAGATACCTCCTGAGGTCTCTTCCAACCCTAATCTTCTATGATTCTATGAGGGGTAGCCAGCTAGCTAGACATGTCCATCCACATCCCACCCGTGGAAATCTCACCCACCTTTACCTACCTGCCCATTGGGTGGAAGGTTTCCATGGCTTCACAGGTGACATGAGGAATCTGAGGTGAACCGGTGCTCAGATTCCACTGCCATGGGGCCATTCGCTGGGCCGTCTTACTGGCTTCAGAGACTCCCATCCCGTGCACCGTGTAAACGGGGGGCCCCCACCCCATTGCAGTAGGAAATAAAGAGTCACTCTTTCCTTTCAAATTTTATTGAGAAGCAAAACACAACAGAGGGGTAACAGAAAGTTTTACGCGTATTCTGTTGATTTTAAAACGTCGCTTTCTCTAGCTCAGCTGTGAAACCGGATAAACTTTTATACACATCCCTGCTGGGGCGCTGGGTATGTGCCCAGTTTGCCTTTGCCTCAAGATGTAACTGGCACCTAGATTGTCCACGTGGGCCAGGTCTTCCGCAGACTCCCCCAGTTCCAGGGCTCTGATACGCACCCCCCGCGCTCCCCCAAGGCCCCAGGAGATCAGCAGCTTTCACTAGATTTCATCCTCTTGACTTCTTGATAAGTCGCGGGAGAGATCGGCTTCACTTTCTCATCGCACCCGTGTCCCCGCCTTGCTAAAGCCAGGCAGCCTTCGCTGGTGCAGGGGCTCTGGCTGAGAGCACTGGGGCCGGGGACCAGACACGCACAGAAGGCTGGCCCTGCGGCTGCCTTCCCCACACAAAGTGCTCCTGGCCAAAGGCTCCGCTGGTCTACGTGCCAGTCTGCTTCCTCTTTCAGCAAGTGACAGAACTCTAACCACCCCCACACGGCCCGCGCCTCCCCTTGCGCCCCACGCCCCCGCCATGTTCCCTCCCCTCCCACCTGAGCACAGACCCCCCCACGAACCCACTGCTCCCCCAATTGTCACCAGTCCCTAGCGCAGACCCACATCCACTGCAGCTCCATACCACTTGCCCCTTCCTTTTCCACCATATCACAGATGCTCCCTAACCCCACCCCATCCCCATTCCCCATACGCATGCCCCTTCCTCCACCACCCTCGCACAGACCCTTCCTCCCCTCAGCCAGCCTTGCCCGCCCCACACAGCAGACCCCTCCCCTGCCTCCACCAGCCACGCTGACAGCCCTGGGCTTGCTTTGAGAATGGAAGGGGAAGAAGCCGCAGCGCCGAGCTCTCCAGGACCATCTGAGCTCTCAGCTTGCTAGTGAACTGCCCCCGCCCCCAGCTCATCCTAGGAAGCCCTGGGTATAATACAGCCCCCCTCGTCCTCCCCAAGCAACCCGCTCCCAGCCAGTGCCAGTACCAAGCATGGCCAGGGCACGTTCTCTGTGAGACCGACAGGAGAGAGGAGATTTCCTATCAGGATGACTTGATGGCCGTTCCCTCCCTTTGGAGAAAGCCCAAGCGTGCACTGGACCAGCTGCCCCACACTTCAGCTCTGACACAGATTCCTTTGGGCAAATCCCGTGACCTCTGTGCCCGCTCCCCCCCCCCCCCCTGCCCTGATGATATTTACCTGGCTCACAGGGCAGAGGGTTTAATTAGCGAGGGTTAATAGCAAAACAGCCACAGAGCAGCCCTCCACGCAGGTCTGCTTTTCGAAGACCAGCCCGGGGTTCTTACCTGCCAAATCTTTACGCCAGGCAGCAGCAAAAAGACTCCAGCCAGGCAGCCTGTGCCATCCCCCTGGAGAGAGCCCTGGGTCTGCAGCGCTCATTCCCAATCCCCGACGCGTGCTTCCCCGCGGGTACGTTCCAGGAGACAGGCTCAGGAGAAGACGCCATCTCTGGCAGCGAAAGGGGCCATGCTGATTCCATGCACTCCACCGCGGGGCCAGGATTCTTGATGTCTCTCAACCCCCCTCGTTGCCATTTTCACGCAGCAGCTTCTCCCTCACCCCTCCCGTTTGCAAGACACACGGAGCAGGGGACAGGCGTCGAAATAGATCGGACTAAATTTAGACCGACTGCGACCCAGCCAAGAAAAACAAGCACATGGTGCAGAGAGAGGAGCCCCAGAAATAGTTGCTAGCTCCCGGCAGGCTACTAGGCAAATTAGCTACCAAGCCTTGCAGGGATTCACCACTCTGCTCACTAGGGAGACAGTGAGCTGGTCTAGCAGGCCACGTGTGCAAATGTCCCCGTGAGCACATGGACTTTCCGTGGCGAGGGTTAAAATTTGACATTCCCCTCTACTTCCCACCCTGGGCAATGCCATGAATCTGCCACACTCACCCTGCCCCCCAACTGGAGAGAGACAAGAGCTGGGATGTACTTATATGATCACAGAAATGTAGGGCTGGAAGGACCGCCGAGAAGTCATCAAGTCCAGCCCCCTGCGCTTAGGCAGGACCAAGTGAACCTAGATCAGGGGTAGGCAACCTATGGCACGGGTGCCGAAGGCGGCACTTGAGCTGATTTTCAGTGGCACTCACACTGCCCGGGTCCTGGCCACCAGTCCGGGGGGCTCTGCATTTTAATTTAATTTTAAATGAAGCTTCTTAAACATTTTAAAAACCTTATTTACTTTACATACAACAATAGTTTAGTTGTATATTATAGACTCATAGAAAGAGACCTTCTAAAAATGTTAAAATGTATGACTGGCACGCGAAACCTTAAATTAGAGTGAATAAATGAAGACTCGGCACACCACTTCTGAAAGGTTGCCAACCCCTGATCTAGATAATCCCTGCGTTTGTCCAACCTGTTGTGAAAAACCTCTAGTAATGGGGATTCCACAGCCTCCCCACCTTGGTCCAGCAGAGCTCCGATTTGTTGGCCTTTGGAGTGTAACACAATGCAATAATTTAATAATAATAGCTCTTCTAAATGACTCTTCATCCATATATCTCAAAGCTCTTTACAAAGGAGGGTCAATAGCATTTGCCCCATTTTACTGGTGGAGAAACTGAGGCACGGGTAGGCAAAGTGACTTGCCAAAGGCCACCCAGCAGGGAAGTGGAAGAGAACCCAGGGCTGCTGAATCCTAGATCAGTGGTGTACCTACTAGGCCCCAAGGGGTGTATATGGAGGGATTGACTAGCATATGGGTGGGTTGGTGAAAGGCACTTATTTAGAACTGGTTGGAAATCTGTCATTCATTTTTTGACAAAAAAAATGTTGTTTTAATAGAAATCAAACCTTTAGAAAAATGTGGTGACTTCAACCAAATTCCGTTTAGAAAATAAAAAAAATGAAACAAGGTGTTTTGATAATATCAAAATTTCCTGCTTGGATGTTTTTGGAAGGGAACATTTTGATTTGCCATTTCAGAATGGAATGAATTAGGTTTACATATATATGTGAAAAACAAAAAAAAAAAACTTTTAAAAAGGTCGACATCGGAATGGAACATTTATATCGCCCTGAAATGACACTTTTTCAGATTTTTGTTTTTGCAGGAAATTAACAAACAAACAATGTTTTCAGAATGGAAGAAATTTCCAAATAGCAGAATTTCCCTTCAAATCCCGGTCCTGCCCAGCGCTAAACAGTAAGAGGAAGTGTTATCTAGGGCCACTGCCCTCAACCTCTCCAGACTCCTGTCCCCCTTTCAGGAGTCTGATTTAGCTTGCATACCCCCAAGTTCCACCTCACTTAAAAACAACTTGCTTACAAAATCCGACCTAAAAATATACAAGCGTCACAGCACACTAGTACTGTCAGCAATTTTGCATTCTCATTTTTACCACATCATTATAAAATAAATTGATTGGAATATAAATATTGTCCTTACATTTCAGTGTATAGCAGGGGTAGGCAACCTATGGCACGTGTGCCGAAGGCGGCACGCGAGCTGATTTTCAGTGGCACTCATACTGCCGGTCCGGGGGGCTCTGCATTTTAATTTAATTTTAAATGAAGCTTCTTAAACATTTTAAAAACCTTATTTACTTTACATACAACAATAGTTTAGTTCTATATTATAGACATATAGAAAGAGACCTTCTAAAAATGTTAAAATGTATTACTGGCACATGAAACCTTACATTCGAGTGAATAAATGAAGACTCGGCACCCCACTTCTGAAAGGTTGCCGACCCCTGGTGTATAGTATCGAGAGCAGTATAAACAAGTTTTTGTCTGTATGAAATTTTAGTTTGTACTGACTTTGCTGGCGCTTTTTATGTAGCCTGTTGTAAAACCAGGCAGATATCTAGAGGAGTTGATGTACCCCCTGGAAGACCTCTGTATACCCCCTGGGGTACGCGTACCCCTGGTTGAGAACCACGGATCTAGTGGATTGAATATTCAGCTAGAACCAAGAAGAACCCGTTGACTTGCTCTGTGACAATGGACAAGGCCCTTCCCTTCTGTTCCCCCTCCCACCCTTTGCCCGACTTGGCTATTTAGGCGGCAAGTTCTTCCGAGCAGGGGCTGTCTCCTTTGGCACGCCGGGTGCTGCACACACATGATGGGACCCTGATCTCAACTGGCAAGAAGATAAAGAAGGTGAAGATGCGGAAGCTGGAAAGGCCCCCAGATAGACCAAATAAGTGGTGAATGGGGTAGGCTGGGAAGTTTTGTATGTAGGTTTTAGACATTTTGTACATTGCCTAGGCCTGTGCTAGCCCCTTAATGAACCAAAACAAGACTGGTGATTAGTGGGCATTACAGTATCATTAATAAGGGTTTCTCACCATTATTTTCCCTTAAGGGAGAAGAGCTAGAGATTCAATTAAATACACCAGGGAATTTGCTACGGCCAATCTATTTACACGGAAGGTGGCCAGACGCTCCAGTGATGGGCAGCCGTACAAAACCCTAAGACAGCTAGCTTGCCTGGGATAAACACCACATCCCAGGGCTGTAGAAAGAAGAGGGGGGAAACCTGTGATTCATTTCTCCATTCAATCAACGAGACTGTCTCAGAAGCAAAGAGAGGCAATGCTGTGGGCCAGACACAAACTCCAAATAGGTGGTACTTTGCTAGAAAACTTTGTTTTCTCCCCTTGTACCTGTTCTACATCCACGCAGACAGAGTGCCTCCTGATTTGCAAGAGCACAAGCAGAGAATCAGGCCCGTCTCGTAGGGCAATGCAGTGTCCCAAATGTGTAACTTGAAATGGGCGTGAAAAGACCTAGTAGAACTTTCCTCTTCTTTCATGTAAGGTGCTGAGGTACCTTGCAGACTAACACGGCTACCCCCTGATACTAGGTACCTTGCTGTTTGCTACAATCTAGTGCTTTCCACTGGCACAGAGATTTGCTCCTATGAGCAAATGAGCCATTTCAGGCACAGAGAAAGGGGATGAATTCCGTCCCTTGCAAGGAAACCATCCCAGCTCGCCCTACAACAAGGCTGCATGACTTTGACAGGATCCACTGCAACACATCACTGATTCAGATCATTAACCCAGCAGCTCCAGTCTCCTGTCTTGGCCAGTGCCCAAAGAGGAAGGAGAGGCCAAAAAAAAGCACCTTACACAGTTGAGATCGCTGATCTTAGGTTGTAACTCCGGCCAAAAGCCAACAATTTGAGAAAAGATGGTTCTTTAAAAACACCAACCAACCAACCCCAAAAAACTCACCAAATCTCCCACATTTGCAGCATTAAAAATTGTTAGAACACAGCATTACTAACATTCATGATTTAATCTCATGACATCTGGTGGGGTGGGGGTTTGCTTAAAGTCCCAGCTCCTGCAGTCAAGTCATTATGGGGGAAATCTCATTGTTTTTTTTAAATGAAAGCGAAGTTTCTAGAAGTGATCACGCAAAGGCTCCCAAACCGAATAAACTTCCTCCACGTTTCTTACTTACAACAAAAACAAACAAACATGATTTTTCAGGGCCTGCTGCATGACTTTCGAATGCTTGGGGGCAGCAGCAACAGAAGGGAATGAGCTATTAGACCCGATCATGCTGCCTGCAACCGTGGGGCAGTATAATTTACAGTTGGGATGTTAAACCCAGCACGTCTGCAGTGCAGACAGATTTAAGGTCCCAGCAGTAGACCAGAGCAAGAGAGATTGGTAACTGCTGCGTTAGTGCAAAGGGTCTGGCTTTGCAAAGATCATGCACCCAAACTGCAGATTGCTCCCAGTTGCTAAGCCCCTTTTCAAGCTGATTCAGAGCAGAATTGCTTTTTGACTGCTAAATGCAAAGCAATTTATACTGTGGCACAAATTCCCTTCAATGCATTTTCATTTGAACCCTAACCAAATACCTGAGGCTGGCAGTGCTGGACTTCAAGGAGGAAGCAAAGCATGTGGAAAGAGAGAAAGAGAGATCCCACGCTTTTAATTCCTCCCAATAGGAACTACACTCTTAAATCACTTAGTACCATAATTCACCCAAAAGGGGCTCAGCTTACTATGGTGCTGGGCAGGGTTGGAGAATCTAAATAGTATACAGAACAGAATAGCTTACCGTAAACTCTGTAGTAGTGCAGCTCTGTGGTGGCCCAGTTTCTCTTTTCAAGCTGGGCAATGCTCAGAAAAATAACTTTGGCTCCCTGCTCAGCAGCTCTGATCCCTTTTCTAACGGCAGCCGTCCCAAGCCCGTTAGCCTTGCAGGGCCAGTGCAACTATTAGTGGAATGAGCTTAAGTCTATTCTCCCTTGCTCACCAACAGACACATCTGCTAAGATCCAGTGGCAGAACCTTTATTGCTGGTGATGGCACTAAGAAGCTAAGGACACAGCTTGGGGTGCCGGATCCCAGTGGAGTTTGCATTGTCAGCTGTTAGAAAAGGAAGGGAAAAGCCTTTTGACGCCTAGGCGGCCCCTGGCTTTTTCTCAAGCTGTAGCGAGGGTGGCATCCGCAAAGCGTGGCGGTGTCACACGGTTTCTGAATACCCAGACATTTTACAGCACTCCCCCTGCTTAGCGTCGGTATTTGCATTGCAGTAGCCTGCAGAGGCCCCAGCGGGGATCGGGGCCCCGATGTGCTGGGCGCTGCGCAGACACAGCCCCTCGATCTGAAATGCTTACAATCTAACTCGACACAACAGCTGAAGGATCGTTATCTCCATTCGACCGATGGGGAAACTGAGGCACGGGGGTGGGGGAGAGTGATTTGTCAAATAGTACAGAGGGAGGCAGGGACAGAACGTAGAGCGGAGCCCCGCTGCGGCACCGACTCACAGAACTCTGTCCCCATTGCCCCCCGTCCCTTCAAGCGACCTGTCTAGCACTGCAAGACCCTTCTCTGCGCTTCCTGTTATCTGGAGTATCCTCCCCTCTACCTGCTCCTCTCATTGGTTCTCCAGCTACACACATCTCTCAGCTTCCTTGCTTGTAGTTTCTTCTTTCCCCTAAGCGATTTCTTACGCGACTGTCTCAGTTCACCCCCAGCAACATCGAGGGCAGGGTACAGCTTGCATTGCAGCTCCAGGTTGCAGCTTTTAGCCCTCCAAACCCCACCTAGCCGTGACTTGGGCTGCCCAGTATTTGCTCCATCTGTTGATTTCAGCTTCCCTGCCATGAGCTCCAAGCCATGCCAATGCCCGGATGCCCTGGGTGGGAATCAGTTACACGGAGGGTGGGAGGGGATGCGGGCGGAAGTTCTCCAGGGAACAGCACACGGTTGCTGCTCGGGGTCTGAGTCTCAAGCCGAGTCTTTCGCAGGCCTTGATCAGTGGAAGGTGTTCGGTGCGGGAAGGAACCCGGAGGCCATCTCTTTAACCCTTGAACTGCTGCTCCAGGTACCAAGGATGCTCAGGCAATAAATACATCTGCTGTGCTGCCCGATGCACCAGGCACAGACAGGCCAGCCCACACTGGCTCCCCTACCCAACCTCCCAGAAACCCCATCGATTTCAATGTCATCATGGCAGCAGACGGGAGAAGAGAGGAGACCAGCAGGGAAAAGGTGAAACAAGCGAAGGGTGTTTTGAAAAAGTCTGCCCTAGTGCCTGGGTTCGAAAAGGTCCACAGCATTGCAACCTAGACTGGGCAAGTGGACGAGGACAGAGATCATCCGGGTAGCTAACATCCACACAAAGGTCCAGTTCTCCACAGCCATGTCTCTTGTGCAACCTTTACACCAGTCCCTGCTGCCTTCTGACGCGACAGTGTCCCACCCCCGGCCCTGCACGGGTGGGACTGGGAGGAGGAGGAGGCTGCCTTCACTTTCTCATGCAACCCTGCCCCTCCCAAAGCAAGCTCCCCCGTTCAGAAGAAAGTAGGGCAGCGCTGGTACATTTTCTACCACGCTAGGTGTGGCTTGGGGTACTGCTGTGCCCAGGCATGGAATATGCCCCGGCCCATGCAACAGGACTTGGCATGACGCTGGAACCAACGGGCAGCTCACGGCTTCCTTCCCGAATCAGCCGGGGTGATTTCCTGTGGCTTGTCTGTGTAGGTACAGTAGCAAAGCAGTACCACCCCCTCTAGCGTGGATGTAGTTATATCATATAAAGGTGCTTATAGCTCAGGGGTAGGCAACCTATGGCACGCGTGCCGCCTTCGGCACGCGAGCTGATTTTCAGTGGCACTCACACTGCCCGGGTCCTGGCCACCGGTCCGGGGGGCTCTGCATTTTAATTTAATTTTAAATGAAGCTTCTTAAACATTTTAAAAACCTTCTTTACTTTACATACAACAATAGTTTAGTTATATATTATAGACTTAGAGAAAGAGAACGTCTATAAACGTTAAAATGTATTACTAGCACGCGAAACCTTAAATTAGAGTGAATAAATGAAGACTCGGCACACCACTTCTGAAAGGTTGCCGACCCCTGTTATAGCTAGTCCCATATGGGAAGGGGAATAAGCTATTCCGGTAAAAGGCACCTTTATCCCCAGATAACTGCATCCACCCTAGGGGTGGCCGGCGTGCTGGAACCATTTTTATAGTGAGGGCGCTGAGAGCCAGTGAACCAAACTGTAAATCCCGTATAGGATGGAAACCACTTCAAGCCAAGGGGTGCGGCAGCCCCCCAGTTCCAGCGCCTGTGAGGGGTGGTATATTGGGAAATAATCACACGCCGAAGTGACACATATTTCATAGAGTTAAGGCCAGAAGGGACCTTTGGATCATCTGGCCTAACCTCCTGTGTATCACCGGCTACTCAGTTTCATCCGGATACCCCTCCGTGGAGCGGATGACTTTTGTTAGAGAAAAGCACCTCAGCGCCTGGGATTCTAGACTGATGTATGCCACGGGCAGAGCACAGACTGAGAGGCCACCAACGCCCCAGGCCCCGGCAAGGGGCCAGGAATTGACGAGGTGAGAGAATCCCTGCAGGTGAATCACGCCCCATGTTGCGGAGGAAAGTGGAAACCCAACCCCCCCCCCCCCCCCCCCCCCCCCCCCCCCCCCCCCCCCCCGNAATTTGCTGGGGAGGAAAATGCCTTCATGACTCCAGGTCTGACAACCTGGATCGCCTGAACAAGTGGAGTTGCAGCAGATTTGCCCAGCTGCAAGATGGATACGTGTGTTCGGCCCGGAAGGCCGGGTAAGCACTTGTGCAGTTGCTTGGAAGAAGACAGTCACGTGCGCTCCTTCGGCGAACCTCCCCCCACGCCCACCCCCAGCCAGGGCTTATTTTGGAATGAAAGAAGGTGCCGGGACTCAAGCAATTTTTTTACATTCATCACTGATGCAGCCAGAGCTGGATGAAAGTCTCCTGGGGCCCTGGGATGGAGCAAGTGGGGGGGCCCCAGCGCTGGAACCGGGGGCTCACCCTACTCTTTCCGTCTGTGGCCCCACCCCGTTCCACCTCTTCCACCACGGGCCTGCCCCCATTCTGCCCACAGCCCCGCCCCTTCCCCCTATTGCCTCACCCCCACTCACTCCTTTCCGGACTCCCCCTCCCCATGGCCCCAAGCTTGGAGAAGCTCTGTTTCCCTGCCATGGCCCCGGCGGGGGGAGATTGGCTGGGCCCCCCTGGGCACGGGCCCCCTTGGCCCATGCGGTAATGCACTGGATGCGGCAAGCCCAGAGGTGGGGGGCTATGAACTGCCAAGCCTAGAGGTGCCGGGGCTCAGCCTTGGCAAGCCCCGGCACAGATTAACACTGCCCTCAGCCCCACCTGCACTCACATTGTTGGGAAGTTCAGACGCATTCAGAATGATGCAGAGCTCCCGCAGCTGGGCTGCAGATCACAGTGAGAATCCAGGGTGAGTCCCGCTTCCATTCACTGGCTTGCAAGTCCCAGGAGGAAGGGTGTTGCTGCCTCGCATCTGGCGCTGGACAGAGAGTGGGAAGGGCAGCAGCAGCCAGGAAAAGGATGGGGGGTGGGAGGGGAAGGGGATCCAGAACCCCCCCTCCCCCCCCCGCCAGGTTCGGTCTGGGTTCCAAGCAAAGATCAGGGCTACAATGAAAGGGGGCACCACAGACTGAGGTGCATCTGCCATGTTGGAGGAGGAAGCCAGGTGGTGAGTTGCAATGACAGATCTTTGCAGGAGACCATGACTATAACAGCAGGGCTGTGTCGGGGGGAGGACCCCCCCAGAACTGGCACAGCAGCAACCAGGGCCAGGGCGCATTGGCAGAGCAGCGGAGGCCACAGGAAAGTTTGCCTGGAGCGTGTTTGAACCATAAGCGTTAGCCCTTGACACTTACAAGCACCGAATTCACCCACCAAACGGAAAGATCCAATCTCACAAGAAATCATCGCTCTGACTTACCTTGGCAAACTTCACACCCCACTCGCTACGGCGTCCTTCGGCCAATCCTCCGGCACGCTTCTTGTACCAACTTCCCGGATATTCCTGCGGTTTCATCCGCCAGCCAGAAACGGGCGGCAGGGGGAGGAATCAAGTGTGTTAACCCCCAGGACTGGATACGGTGGGAGAAGAAAACAGCTGAACTCTCCCACAACCAAATCCCTCCCTGAAAGCCAGAGGAGAAGGTTCTAAGCTGACACGTTAAAAATAGCCACTAGTATTTTTGATCCTGAAAGCAGGATTCTGATGGGAGGAGGGGGGTAGTGAGGGGAATCCACCGGCAGAGGATTTTCTAGTCGGACTTACTTCCTTATCAGAGTCTATAGCCAAAGCAATCTCCGGTGATATCCAAGAGATCCAATCCGGACCAAGACTCATAAAAGACGCTGCAAACTCCTGCCCGTGTTGGAATCCCACTCACTCAGTTCTCAGTGTGACATGCTCTGGGGATGAGTTTATGCTGCTCTGAAAAATTGTTTTTAAATATTCCCTCCTCCCTCGGCTTCGGAACATCATCCAGGTCTGGAGCCGCTTGCTGATCCCAGGTTGCTGCGAAGAATTCAGGCGGAATCCCCTTGTAAATAGCTCCAGTTACTTGTTTCCGCACAGGAATGGGAAGAACCAAGATGCATTTCAAAAGGAGAGGTCTCAATCTGCTGTCTCTCTCCCTGCTTTACCCCAGGGTTGGCCCGAAACAATCAATGAAGCTGAAGCCCACCCTCGGCCCATCTGCCAGGCTGAAACCTCAGGTCCTGGTGCTTCCCGCAGGACACAACCTTTCCTACCCCTTATACGAGCTCTGATCCGTTTTCTTCCATGCTTCTCCAAAGCCCTAGGAAAGCTGGTGTCACTCCCACCCCATGTCTGGGGAGAGAAGTTCTTGAGAACATCCAAAGGACAAAACTCTCCCTCTTTTTCCTTATGTCCCTCCAGGCACGGGGAGAGGCTGAATGGAAAGGAGAAAGGTCCGAGGGCGTATGGATGAGAGGCCCAAACTCCCCCTGTACTTTTCCTGTGAGCCTCTCCAGAATGTGGGCAGCAGATCTGAGAAGAACTGGAGTCCTCTTGATTGCATCGCTGGGGAAAGCAAAGCAGGAAGCCCCAGTCAGATGTTAATCCATCTGTCCCGCTCCCCTCCCCACCTCTTAGCAGAGGGTGGGGGCAGATTTTCACAGAAGAGCTTCAGGCCGCTGCACAGATAAATCAACAGACAGAAGCACCTGCTCCTGGACTAGCAACTGTGTATGGGGGCGCTCAGCCCAGCCCTGGGCTGCACCATGTGTTTAAAACGTGAACTGGGGCCGGGGAGGGGGGAACCAGAGAGGGGAGGGTGCAGGGAAAGGCGGGGGGAGGTTGTCTAAAAAAAGATGGAAACAGATGTAGCTGGAGCCAAGCTGCCTCTGATCTGCCCCGTCTCCTGGGGAGCTGACGTTCGGTGATGCTCAGCGGGTGGAAAGAAACCAGCGGGGCTCTGTGGATACACTGGCTGAGGATCTGGCCCTCGGCTCTCCGGGGCTCTTCTCAGCCTGAGCCTGGAATGCTTTGCAGCTATAGCTCCTCTTCTCCATGAGCTCTCGAAATCAGACCTCCCCTCATCTCCTCTTCCCCCTGAGCATCAGTCCTGGCAGCTCCCGAGCCCGGGACCCTGGGGCTAGATAATGAGGTGCAGAATTCTCGTTTGCTACAGCACGGCCTGAACTCCCGGGGCACCCCAGCCGTCCGTAGTGCGCAGCCGTGTGAAATGAGGGTCGAATGGCTGCTGCATCAATTGGGGCGTGTTTTACACTCGCTTTGCACCAATGCCACTGGCTGCACGGCAAGAGAGAATCGGGCCCCTGGTCTGGAGTCTGAACCCCACGACCACTGCCTCATATCCTACATCCATCTTTGCAGGGAGGTGTGGCCTAGACGGCTGAGCACAGGGCAGGGACTCAGGAGACCTGGGTTCTGGTCCTGTCTTTGCTGGGTGACGTGGAGTGAAGCTCTGTGCCTCAGTTTCCCCATGTGCCAAATTGGGATAGCGATGCTGCTTTCCTTTGTGAAGTGCTTTGCAAGCTACTGAGGAGAAGAGTTTGGTATCACAAGCTGGATGGTCAAGTGGGTAGGACACTGGGCCAGCACTCAGGAGATCTTGGGTCTATTCCTGGCTCTGAGATGCTGTGTCACTTTTCTGTTCCCCTTTCTCCTGGCTTGACCTGTAATACGAAGTAATAACCCGATTGTCTAGCGGTGAACGTTCAGAACAATGCCGTGATCGCCGAGGGAGGAAAGTTTTCTAAACCTCTCCCGACCTTCACCCCTCCCCAGTCACAGGAGACAACGATGCGGAGATGGAAAAGACCTGGTGGGGTCCGTCCCCCAGGACTCTCCCTCGGTGGCACCTGTGACTTTTTATTCTACTTCAAGTGGAAGGGGAGGGGAAAAGAAAGCTTTATTCGAGGAGCAAACCGTAGGGCCGCTGTGCTTGTGGTATCTGGGCTTGATTTGCCCTTTGGTCTCCCCGCTGCCCTGCCCCCCTTCTCGCTCTCACATTCCCCCTCCCTTTTTATAATCGACCAGGCAAATGGCAGTGGGATGCCATGCTCAGCTCTCGGCATGCCAGTGCTGATTGGTCGGGAAGCCTGACCCATGGGCCCTTGCGGGGTGACGCTTTGGAGCTAGTTACCCTCCCCCGACAGCTGCTGCCACCCGTGCTGGGGCCTGAGTTCGAAAGATGGAACCAACTCCCCAAAGGGGCTGTTCACCGGGGCCGGGGCCTTTGGGCTTCAAATAAGGAAGCCAAGTGAGCACACTGGATGCTTTTTAACCCCTTTGGCTACTAATCCGCCCCTCCACATGCTGCTCTGCCATTGTCAATAGGCTGTTAGGAGGGACCTGGGACATCCAACCTCTACACAGACGCCTTCTACCTGGACATACCTGGGACATCCAACCTCTACACAGACGCCTTCTACCTGGACGTACCTGGGACATCCAACCTCTACACAGGCGCCTTCTACCTGGACGTACCTGGGACATCCAGCAGCTACACAGGCACCTTCTACCTGGACGTACCTGGGCCATTGATCAGCACAGGAAGTGGCAGAGAAGTGAGTGGAGCTCTCCCCGCAGTGCAGTGCATTGCACTCTCCCCTCCAGGAATCAGAGCAGAGGATTCTGGGATGTTGACGAGAATAACCGCACTCTTTTGCTCTTCTCTTGTGCCTTTCATGAAAGGATCTCAACTCCGTGTGACCTCCCCTGGACGCTGAATTGTCTCTTCCAGCCACCCAAATAGCTATCATGGCTCTCCTGGATCTCGAGTATGTATAACAAGGAACTAGATAATAGTTCTGTGATTTAGCTGATGCTCAGGGAATGATGAGACGACGACGCTGATCATTATTGTTAATGTATTAGAGGGCGCTCGGAGCTACCCGCACACAGAGGAAGAAACGGTCCCTTCTCCAAAATGCTCACAAGCGTAATCTGACATGCACCGGAGCAGCCTGAGGTGCAACTAGACACGGAGCTGAACTAGAAATCCCGATCCAGATCCAAAGTCTGTGGCCCATCCTCATGGAAATTCAGACCCGTGATGGGAGACGCGGGCAGGGGGTCCAGCCGAACTTGAGAGGAGGGTTCTGTTCACAACCTGGTAGATTCCCATCTTGCTGACCCTATCGCCGTCTTGTTTCCTTGTGCTCCCCTGTCTGTCGGTCTCCACCTGTTGTCTCTCAGGTTCTATTTGGATTGTTGGCTTTTTGGGGCAGGGGCAGGCTATATTTGTCCAGCATCTAGCACACATTCCTGCACCGTGGCTGGGGCTCATAGACATGACTGAATACAAATGATAACTCATCTAGACAAGAAAGCTGCTTCTTTACAGAGCTGGGATGTTGAACATGCAGCTTGGCATGATGGGGGAAAAAAAAAAACCCTTGAATTCTTCTTTCCACAAAGAGTTGAATAGTGATTTTCTTCTGGTTTCTTTTTTCTTTTCTGCGTGTTTGAACTGGGGGGAAATAAGAACACGTGTCTTTTCCTTTCTGTCTCACTCTCTGGGGCCAGATTTCAGAGAGAACTCAGGGCTCAATTTCCAAATGCCCAGTGCCCACAACTGGCACTAGATTTTCTATCGAATGGTAACAATCTGGTCCCCCTTACCATAGCATCTGAGCACGGCACAATCATTTCAAGGTAATTATCCTCACAGTCTGCCGGTAAGGCAAGGCCATGCTGTTATCCCCATTTTACAGATGGGAAACTGAGGCACAGAGAGGCTAAATGACTCGCCCAAGGTCACACAGGGAGTCTGTGACGGAGCAGGGAATTGAACGCAGGTTTCTGAAGGTGTACGCTAGCACCCGAACCACTAGCCCATAACTGCCACTCTCTTGCCAACTAGCTCAGATCCCTTTCGCCACCTCACTAAGGGCCATCTTTTTCAAGCGCACTCAGCACCTCCCCGTGGGACAATGCTGAGCAGCTTTTGCAAACAGCTCAGCATCCAAGTATCCAACTGGATACTGTGTCCAGTTTTGGGCCCCACAGTACAAGAAGGATGTGGAAAAATTGGAAAGAGTCCAGCGGAGGGCAACAAAAAGGATTAGGGGGCTGGAGCACATGAGTTATGAGGAGAGGCTGAGGGAACTGGGATTGTTTAGTCTGCAGAAGAGAAGAAGGAGGGGGGATTTGATAGCTGCTTTTAACTACCTGAAAGGGGGTTCCAAAGAGGATGGATCTAGACTGTTCTCAGTGGTACCAGATGACAGAACAAGGAGTAATGGTCTCAAGTTGCAGTGGGGGAGGTTTAGATTGGATATTAGGAAAAACTTTTTCACTAGGAGGGTGGTGAAGCACTGGAATGGGTTACCTAGGGAGGTGGTGGAATCTCCTTCCTTAGAGGTTTTTAAGGTCAGGCTTGACAAAGCCCTGGCTGGGATGATTTAGTTGGGATTAGGTCCTGCTTTGAGCAGGGGGTTGGACTAGATACCTCCTCAGGTCCCTTCCAACCCTGATATTCTATGATGCTATGATTCTTTGCATCTCTGAAATGCTGACCCCCATGTCAGTGTGAACTCCAGCCGGGCCACTTTGCAGAGCTGCCTTTTCCTGCTGCCTGGCCCCTCTCTCCCCTGAATTCTGTGCAGAGCGTCTGAATCAAACAAAGCCCCGCCCTCCATGCGATTTCCACCTGAAAGCAGAAATAATCCCCCAGGCTCAGACCAAAGTTGATCTCCTGCCTTGCTTGAAATCCAGCTCAGGGTTTTCCTGATATCCATCCCACGCCTGTTCCTACCTGGACCCTCTTTAGCTGGGAGGGCAGCGTACCTGGCACAGGGGTTGGGTTTGCAAGGAGAAGTACGATCCGGGGAAAGCAGCGCTCCTGGTGAGGATGTGCACCGCCGACAGAAGGAGGGTAGCGTGGACACGAAAGCATAACATAGCTTGACTTAATGTTGTAGTGTAGACATGCCCTGATTCCTGGGTCCAAGAAGCATGAAACGTAGGGCGAGCAAGCCGGGAGGCCTGTGCAGTGTGTGCAGAACTCCACCGGGGGGCAGCAACGTCTAAAAAGTGGGGCAGGCTGCTCCGTTTGGCTTCTAAAGACTTTGGAAAAACTCTAGTTTCGCCATTTGTCCCCACATGTCAGAAGCACTCGTGGGGGATCTTTCCATTGGCTGCTGCGCCTTAACTGCCTGGGGCGCAATGCAGTGAGAACCGACTCTTCCCCGATCACGCAACGGCGCTGTGCCTATAAGCTGGGGAGATGGCGGGTGCTGGGGAAGTGGGACAGGCCAGCCCCTTCCTGGGGAGGCATGGCCGTTCTGGGAGAAGTAGGGTGACCAGATGTCCCGATTTTATAGGGACAGTCCTGATATTTGGGGCTTTTTTTTAACATGGGCTCCTATTATCCCCCACCCCCTGTCCCGATTTTTCACACTTGCTATCTGGTCACCCTAGGGAGAAGGTGTGCTGGTCTCTACCTAATCACACTCCCCGGCTTGGTGGAAAGAAGCCGGGCCCCGATCCTCCAACGTTCTTAGGCGCTTTACTCCAAAGGGAGTTAGGTGCCTAAAATACCTTCCAGGATCTGCACCCAGGACTTCATGCGCACAAGACTTTGTCCCCGATTTTTCTGGAGCGGCTGGGTTTTGAAACTCTGGCTACTTTGTTCCTGTGTCTAAAAGCCAAACCCCTCTGAAAATTCAGCCCAGGGGAGCTGAGGCTTTCCATACAGGTGTTATATAATCAGAGGTGGGAGTGCACACCTGCGCTAGCTACTCTCCTTCAGTCTCCCCTTGCCTAGCAGTGGATGATGCACTGATGCATCTGGGCCTTGATTTCCCCTCCCTGTTGTGTGTATTTAGCTCTTTGGGTCAGGGACTCTCTCTCCCGATGTGTGTATGCAGGGCCCAGCGCAATGGTGCCCTGAGCTTAGGCCTACTGGGTGTTACCATTTGAATCATCACCATCAAACTAGCCCTGGATTTCACAATCGAAACCCCCATCTGTATGTGCCCAGCTAGCCCCAGACTCAAAGTTTGCTGAAGCCACCTGGTCCTCTGCTGACACTCCCCTCCCCCTCCCCAGCATCCGCTCTTCTGTAAGGGAGGGGAAGCATCTTTCTCCTCCTGATTGATTGGCAGGTCTCACTCCCAGACCTTTTTGCACAGAACCCTTGTTGCAGATCAAACCCGCCTCATTTGGCCTCTGGGCCACGCAGTGAATTAAGACAAAGCCACCAGGCTGCAATTAGAGATAAGGAACTGTTGATAATTATCCAGAGAGGAGAGGAGAAGGATTCAAACTTGGGCACGGAATGGGGGAGAGTAGGCGGGAGTGGACAGTTTGCCCGAGACGTGGAAATTTGCATGAAAATGCACCGAGCTGAATGAGGTTCCATTAATATCAGAATCTCAATGACTCGAATGTCGTCTCCCATTATCAGAGGGGTTTTATTTGAATTCTCTCTTTAATTTTTTTAATTTCACTTTGATTGATTTTCTCTCGCATTCAGCCGATCGGCGCGTACACAGACTGACAGTGCCGATGTGGCCTCTCTTCTAACCCCGGGCGGGGAGGGGAAAGAGGATTTGATTGAATAAGAATGAAACTCCCGGGACTGATTCTCTGCCATCCTGCTCCCTTCGCACTATCGTTCGCACCAGTGCGAAGTTGCATGCATTAGGCTAATGGTGGTGTTTCACATTCCACGCTGCACTGGTGTGAGCAGTGGCACTAGGGGCAGAGCAATGCAACTTAAGGTGCATTCGAGGGAGGGATAGCTCAGTGGTTTGAGCATTGGCTTGTTAAACGCAGGGTTGTGAGTTCAATCCTTGAGGGGGCCACTTAGGTAACTGGGGCAAAATCAGTGCTTGGTCCTGCTAGTGAAGGCAAGGGGGCTGGACTCAATGACCTTTCAGGGTCCCTTCCAGTTCTATGAGATAGGTATATCTCTATTTATTTATTTTGCTCATGATAGTTACTTTGTCTGATCTAAGAGATAGAGCATTAGACTGGGACTCAGGAGACATGGGTGCTAATCCTGGATCTACTTCTGGCTTGCTGGGTAACCTTGGGCAAGTTATTTCCCCTTTCTCTCTCTGTGCCTCAGTTTCCCCATCAGTAAAATGGGGATAATGAAGCTGACCTCCTTTATCACGAGTTTTAAATTCTACTGATAAAAAGAGCTGGGGACTATCATTAAGTGAGATCAGCAGTGTTGGAAACTCTCGATTTTTACCATGAGCCTTCTCATCGTTGTTTGTTTTTTCTTAAAGCCCCGGTGGCTCAAATCAAAAGACTGCATGAAAACCTCAACTTTTTTCTTTCTTTCTTTTTTTTTTAAAGTTTGTACCCTTGAGGGCTGCCAAGAAAAGCTTGAAAATGTGACCTGAGTGTGACCCCAAAGGCTCAGAAATTAGAAGGCAGATTAAAACTAACCAAATATGATTTATATTTACAAAAAACCAACTCAGGATTTTGAAGTCAGTCTCGTGATTTCTGGATGCTTGGGGTTGGTCATGCTGGATCAGAATTAGGCCCATGATGCCTTGCTCCCCTGCCGTATTCCTCACTGTCATTGTAACAGTCCTCGCTGCTCACAGGACCACATTAAAATGCACCGAAATGCTTCATTAACAGGCACGTGAGAAAGCAGATCCAAAGAATTTTAAACCTTCTCTCCAAGAGAGGGCGAGGCGCGTGTTGTGGGCAGTTATGTTTCTTCTACTACCTTGTCCTATATAAACTAGAAATCAACACAGACCAGCCCCTAAAATTAGGGGTTACCTGGAAATTCACAGTCCCACCTGTCCCGAAACAGAGGCCTTGTTTGGTGCTGGTTCAGAAGCCTTGGAGGAGGCAAGCAGGAGTTCTTCATCTAGCAGCTTGGATCAGAATCCAAGCCCGTGTAGGGTTGTCTCTCTCTCTCTCTTTCTGTATCCCCATTGAGAAAGACTAAAGAAGGATGGAATATTCAGGTTTTTGGAGTATCTTTGTCGCTCCCACTTTGACGAGAAAGAAAGATTTAAAGCCAATAAATAAATGAAAAGTCCCCGCCCCGCATGATCAGACATTAAGTCCCCCATCCAACATTGTCAGACAAACTTGCCAGATTTCCTGGGGCCAGATTTTCCAGGGTTCAACTCCCATTTGAGCACCTAAATAAGAGCCAGATTCTCTAATCTGGCTCTTCAGATGTTTAAGTAGGAGCTCAACTACTTTAGCACCTGTCCCCCTTGCCAGGTCTCTGAACCCCGGGCACCAGCCCAGGGGCGGCTCCAGGCACCAGCGCACCAAGCCCGTGCCTGGGGCGGCAAGCCGCGGGGGGCGACCTGCCGGTTGCCGTGAGGGCGGCAGTCAGGCTGCCTTCGGCGGCATGCCTGCGGGAGGTCTGTCGGTCCCGTGGCGTCGGTGGCAATTCGGCGGTGGGTAGGCCAAAGCCGCGGGACCGGCGGACCTCCCGCAGGCATGCCGCCGAATCCATGGGACCGGGGACCTCCCGCACGTGCGCCGCCAAAAGCCGCCTGACTGCCGTGCTTGGGGCGGCAAAATACATAGAGCTACGCCTGGACGGCTACACTGTTAATTTTAGCCGCGCAGCCTGAATCCTGCAAGCCTGAGCCGGTTGACCTGGGCTCTGAGACGTGCTGCCGGGGGTCTTTTTTTGCTGTGTAGATGCACAGCTACTCCGCTGATGGGGACTCAAGAAAACCCAGGCACAGCCCGACCTTTCCATCTGCATATGATACAAGTAAAATGAAGGGACCTAATACATTAGCTCCGATTCGGATCTCTGTCTGCACCAGTGTAAGGCCAGAGCAAATCCACTGGAGGTTAATTGAGCTACGGACGAGTTACACAGGCGGACGTAACAGCAAACAGAATTGGGCCCATCGTGTACAGCTTCTATTGGGAAGCCGTTTGTAGGACAGTTGCTGTACGCAAAAATAAGAGCCCTGGTTATCAGAGCTGACCCGGCGCCTTGCAAACCTGAAATCAGCACTTTCTGTGACATACGCTAGGAGTTTTGAAAGAATCTTCGACTGCGTTCAGCGAAATGATCCATTTTTGCATAGGGAAGAGGCAGTCCAGGGTTGGGGGGAGAATGGCGATTTTTTCCCTATGGGCATTGGGCTGCCTCTGGGATCTGCCAAAGGGTGTGTGGGTGGGGGAGGATTCCTCGAAACCCTTGAGCTCTCCTGGGGTCACGTTAGCTCTTGTAGGGGGGAAACTTCCCCTTGTTCAAAATGTTAACAGAACAGGCGGCGGGGAAGTGAACCCCAACCCTGGATTCTAGTCGCTTCGCGCCGGGCAAGGTTGACTGCAGAAATGCTTGGGCTATTTAAAAAAAAATTCATGGGAGGGAGGGGAGATTTCACATACACACACACACGACTAGGGAACCCTGTACACCCTGAAAAATTCTGAAATCAGCCTCTGTACATTTGTTTTAATTGTGGTTAAGTGACCCTGGAATCTTCCATGTTTTCCTGGCCGAGTTGATGGGGGAGGGCGAATATTTGGCCTCGGAGCTTACAGGAAATTAGTGTTCTCAGCGTCACCTGGTTAACAAAACAATGTGAGACTTTGGGAAACAGATTCCTGTTAAGTTTTTTATATATATGTAGAGTGTGTGTGTGTATAGATCTAAAAATATAGGCCACAATCCACAAACTTGTGGTTAAGTCCCATTAATTTTAGTGCGGTTACCCACATGTTGAAAGCTAAGCATGTGCATAAGCATTTGCAGGATGAGGGCCATAGAGAGACATATCGGTCTGTAATATTCTTTACTGCATGCTTTTAAAATTGTAATTCCATCCACCAAGTCATTTTGGGAGATGGAAGTTTGGTCCAAGCAGCTGTGAGGATGAGCGATCTTTCTGAGTTTGCCGTATGGAATAAGCTGTATTAAAATATTGCACTAACAGAAGCAGAAATGTGACAAGCTAAGGGAGACACTGGAGCACTGTACAGGATTTGGGAATAAAGATCTGTCCTGTAAATCCATTTCACTGTAACCGGAACTGCAATGTGCACTAAAATCGCCGAAGACATTTCAATCCTCTTCCCTCCCAGCGGCATTTCACTGGCTCTGAGTTCACGGGGAGCAGATAGGAGTAAATATGAATCAGGTCAATGCCACCAGGAATGCAGCAAAGGAGTGAATTCAATCAGATTAGACGGTGGTTAGGGTTTTTTTCTCTCTCCACAATGCCATTCAAGGCCTGGAAAGGCAGTCCCTGTCCCCTTGAACCAGTCCATCTCTGAAGCACTGCTATGCAAATTGGTCATTCCTTTTGCAAGCTACATTAAGACTTCGGTAAGCAGCAACTGCAGGGGTAAGACGCTTGCTTTGGGGTTGTCGGGCTATTTTAAGAGAGAGAGAATTGCTTAATTTCTTTCTTTGGCTACACAAGAATCAGGACAGAGCAGAATGATCTTGATTTTATCTTCCTGGGGTTTTTTTAATCGAAAAAGGGTTTGGGGGGAAAGTGTTTCTTTTCTGCCTCTGAATATTTCCAACTCGAATTTAGTCAATGTCCACTAACATTTAACTTGGGGCTACGAATGCATTTGTTCCAAACCCACATTGCATAGTGTTTAGAGCTATAGGGAAACAAAGCTTTGTACGCCCTCCAAACTCTGCTACTGTCGTTCCCAAATGAAGCTGGCTTCTGGGGATATGGATATGACATACAGATGTATAACACTGTTTCTTACACTTTCAAAAATAAATCAAACGACAGCATCCTGAGAGATAGGGAGCAGCGATGCAGGCTAGCTAAGCAGCAAATTGAATTCACACGCACTGAATTATAAACATGGCGGGGTGGAGAACGGTGCAAATTACATGATCGGCTTTTGAAAGACACATTTATCAGTTAACAAATCACTCCCTCACAATAGACCTCTTGCAACAATGGGAAGAGTCTGTATCATTCCTGTATTACCATGGTTTCTTTTTGTTGCTGCAACTTTCTGGCTGCCTAGCAAACTTTTAATTGGTGTACTTGGAAGAAATTTTCATCTGCTGTTTTCTGGCTTGTTTTTGTTTCAGTAAAAGCATATGCGACAAACAGATTTTAAAAAACCCCAAAAAAACAAAACAGGCAGCATCCTTTTTTGCACACAGAAAAAACTCATTCCTCAGTTCTCGTGCTATGAGTTGCTTCTTTGGTACAACTGTGCGTTAGGACTGCAAAGAGTTAATATGCAAATGATCAGATAGACACAGCACGTCCATCAAATATACATCCCTTGGTGGTGATGGATTTTTTTTAAATTTAATAGGCCTGTCAATCACATCAGGTTCCTGGGACCTTTAGGCTGCAAACTCTTGCAGAACTCTTTCTTTATATGCCAAATTCTGCCTCTCAGACTTTGCTGCAGTCTTTAAAGCCAGCTCTGAACATAACATAAGATCTATCCATAGGCAGGTTAAAAAGAAATATACTCCGCAAATGAAATTTACAAGCAAAGAGTATCATGTTGCACACTAGGGGGGACAAATCAGGCTCACTGTTTGTTTTCATGTGTTTATAATTTCTTTTTTACCGATGGATTTGTGAAACTCTTGTACCCAGAGGAGGAAATTTTATTTTAGATAGGTCTAATTTCAAACTCGGCGGACGGTGGGGGAGGGGGGTTGTCTGTGTTGACATCCCCTGTTTTAAGCATGATGGCAAATAAGAAAAAAAAAAACTAAAAAAGAGAGAGAGAGAGAGAGAGAGAGAACACCTGACTGTGAGTGGAATAAAATCGGATCCAGGGATTCTAAAACACAGAGGGGCACCGATAGAAATGGGAGTTGTTCGGCTCAGAGGGAAATTTTGTAGGCCCTTTCATGAAAAAGATAGACGTGTAAATAAGCAACAGGCAACACTACGAAGGAAAGGATGCTGGAATGCTGCTTAGCATATTGTAGGAGGCCATGGATTTTGCCGCTTTTTAAAAGACACTGGTGGCAGGGAGAGAGGTGGAAATACCATCTATCTTGAGTTAAACAAACACTGATGTCACTATTACAGCATCATGAAAAGGGACCTTGAGGTGACCGGTGCAAAGGTTTATTTGAGTGCAATACGGCCCTTTATGCCCATGCAGTGAAAGTGCAATCAGGCAGTGTAAGTCCATGCAATGGGATGTTTAAGTGCAAGAATATGATGGATATAGGACATGTACAATGTATATGAAGTTTGTAAAATCCAACATGCCCTTTCACCTGGGGAATGATTGTTTTTAACGGGTGAGTAAACAAGACATGTCACGATGGTAAAAGGGCCGGTGAGCAGCTCTGGGCCTGGAATGATCTTTTTTCATGGCAGTGTTGCAAGGCTGCTCTGTTCATTCAGTGCATGATATGCCCTGAGCCTGCAAAGGCTTATTTGTGTGATTAATTTCACAGATGGGCATGTTCTGTGGACTAAAACAGGGCCACTCCCATGTGTAGGTCTTTCAGGATCGTGGCCTCACATATACGGTGATGGCGCTACAGAAAACCCACAGACATCACCATGTGTGTGTGATGATCCTGCAAACGCTACCCTCCAGCTAAGTATCCACACTGAGCTGTACTCACGTGAGCAGGGTCGAGCCCTAAACTTATCTTTACACCTTCGTTCGCTGGGATACTCTGTGACCGTCATTTTTCCCTGCACTGTTCAATTGTACACCTCACCCCGTCGCTGTTTTCACGGGTCTGCTTTAGACACAATTGGATTTTCGTTTTCCAAAAGAAGCATATTTTTCAGGCTGGAGGAGACAATGCAGCGCATCTGTATCACAGGGCAGATGCATTACAAAGTGATCAGAAAGAGCTACAACATCCTAGGACAGAAATGTCCTACTTCCTTCAGAAACACTTACATTAAAATGGGAATATTTCCTTTTACAGTAATGTATCTTTAATGCAACTAAATATACTTGGGAAATATCACTCATGCAACTGATCCTAAAATTGCATCAAATGTACTTATTTTGTTACAATTTTCTTCCAAAATGGAATTTCAGCTTTCTGTAATGTACGGCATACCCTAATCACTCTTTTGTATAGAACTCTGCAAAGGTACTTAGCATGAAAGATGCTAAGCAAAATAAATGATATTGAACCATGTAGCATCTTTATCGGGGTGAATGCTTTTCTTTTCGGCTGCTAAAAGGCTTTAATATACAAAAGCTGCTGAAAGAAAAGTGATCTTTTAAAATAAGCAAAAACAAATAAGGTGGGTTAATTTCGGATTCATTTTTTTTTTCTGTGAGAGATTCTAATGCAATCAGTTTGTCAAGATGACGCTTGATAATGTAACTTTGCATATATTGTCCTGTGACTGAGGGAAACAAATCCCATTAGAAAAATGGAAGGAAAAACCGAAAGGGATGAACGGATTCTTGTTTAAAACTAGATCGGGTCATGTCTAAATGTCCCTGATGCTTGGAAAAGTTTGAATTTTAGACAGAACGTTGCAGCTGGGGCTAGGGTGACCAGATGTCCCGATATTTGGGTCTTTTTCTTATATAGGTCGGACACACACACACACACACACACACACACACACACACACACACACACACACACACACACACACACACACACACACACACACACACACACACACACACACACACACACACACACACACACACACACACACACACANGGACATTTTTGAAGGTCATTGAACAGGGAGTCAACACATTCCCATATTTTCACACATAAACACCCCCCATATATAAGGAGCAGTTAGCAGGCGTATGCATGCTTGCAGCCGAGGCACCCGTGGCTTCACACACACACACACACACACACACACACACACACACACACACACACACACACACACACACACACACACACACACTCTGTCTGGTCACCCTAGCTGGGGCTCCTTGCTACTTAAAATAATTGTGAAATCCATTCAAAACAGAAACAAGGGTTTGATTCCTGAATCCCCATGGAAAGAGGGTAGGGGCCTGTTAATTCTCAAAAGTGTCTCAGGACATGAATATATTTCTAGTCCCCAGGGCCGGCTCCAGGCACCAGCTGACCAAGCAGGTGCTTGGGGCGGCCAATCGGGAGAGGGGCGGCAAGTCCAGCGATTCGGCGGCAAGTCGGCGGAGGGTCCCTCACTCCCGCTCGGAGCGAAGGACCTCCCGCCGAATTGCCGCGGCAGATCGCGATCGCGATCGCGATCGCGGCTTTTTTTTTTTTTTTTTTTTTTTTTGCTGCCTGGGGCAGCCCAAACCCTGGAGCCGGCGCTGCTAGTCCCGCAAGAATTTGCTAGAAAATTAATCATTTTGTTTCTCAAATCCATATATACTCTGGCTCCTTGCACCCTTTGATTAGGTGTGCCTTTAGCTATCATTTAATTGTTTTTAACTTATTCTCCTTGCTGTATATACTGGAGTGATATGTACATCTCAATTGTACCTGACTGTGCTCATTTCAGTCCTAAAAGTATTTACACTCCACGCCCGTTAATTACCTCCTCACCTTTATCATTGAAAATTATTTAGATCAGAAATCACCAACCACGAAGCTGAGGTTTTAAAGAGACACTTTCTACCAAAAGAAGGCACCTCACAGCGTTTAAGGTTTCCTCTATGCCTAATTTTTTTTTTTAATTTCCCTTCATTTGGAGCGTTGTGTCCCACATTCAGCTGTTGAGAGGCATGACTGGCCATGAGAACGTAACAGAATCAAACCCCACACCTAACCCTCCTTGACGCAAAACCTTTGGGCACAGAAAACAGTCCTGGTTACAGAGATGTGGTGCTGTGAGAAACTGACTTGAAAGGTGTTTTCTGCCAGGGTCACCTTTAGACGCTTTCGAATGTCTCGGCGAACTTTACTGCAGGTGTTGCCTAGAAGCGATTGCCAGCTAGTGAGTGCGATTTGTAAGGCATGGTCATTTAATCTAGTTACTGAAGGCAAAATTGGTGCATTTTTAAGGGTAGCCGCTAGATCAGGGGTCGGCAACCTTTCAGAAGTGGGGTGCCGAGTCTTCATTTATTCACTCTATGTAAGGTTTCGCGTGCCAGTCATACATTTTAACGTTTTTAGAAGGTCTCATTCTATAAGACTATAATATATAACTAAACTATTGTTGTATGTAAAGTAAATAAGGTTTTAAAAATGTTTAAGAAGCTTCATTTAAAATTAAATTATAATGCAGAGCCCCCTGGACCGGTGGCCAGGACCCGGGCAGTGTGAGTGCCACTGAAAACCAGCTCGCGTGCCGCCTTCGGCACCCGTGCCATAGGTTGCCTACCCCTGCGCTAGATAGTAAACGTGATCCCTTTAACATGTCAGTCTCTTGATCAAATATGAAGCCATCTACTTCCCTTCAATCTGCTTTTTGGCCATTTAGGGCTTGATTCACTTTGAACACCCTTTACACCACTCGGGCAGCATAACAGGGACTTAAACGAAACCCGTTTTAAGGCCCTTTTGCACTGCCCTAGTGCTCAAAGAGGCATCAGCGGAACTAAGAATCTGGCCCTGCGTTTGTGTTTGCTCTGAGCTGGTTAAACCCGGTTCATTTAAAGGGGCCTGATCACTGATTCCAGATCACATTGCCCGGCCTCCTGTGTGGTCATTTACGCCAGGTGTAAGCCGATTTGGTAGCGTTTTTACACTGCCTCTGCTTTGCACTGGCGTAAATGACTGCACACAAAGTACGGGGCAAATGGAGAACAAGACCCATAAAGTACAATTTAAATACAAATCCTTCAGCTTTGTTAAGAGACATGCTAAATACCCCAGGCGCATAAGGGCTTTCCATGGTGTGGAGAATAGAGCTGATTTATTATGTAGGGAATTATCTGGCTTCAATTGCTTTATTTTTTAAATCCTACTTAATAGTTATTTATGTGCAAGTGTCTTTTATGCGCTTTTCCAAGCGAGCTGCATATACATCCAGCTCTGAAGAACCTGGTACTTTTGCCTTCGATAAATAGCGAAAGTTGCTTCAACATGTGCAGAAAATACTTTGACAATTGCAAACAGAGAGATACAACTTTGGGGCTATCTAAGGTACTTGTAAATAAAGGTTGAGCGCTGTATAAGAATACACGCACGGCAGAGAAAATACAAGCTGTAAAACCTGCTGTGGCAATTGTGATCACTGTACAAAATATATACTAGAAAGAAAATACAGCATTTAAAACCTTCTGTAACAATTAAACATAGTTCTTTGTGCTGTGTTTTAAAATCCATTTCTCAGTGTTCAGTCTTTGTTCCTTTTTAAAAAATAAACGCAGCAAGAAGAGTTAAAAAAAAATCGGTCTGTCCATTTTTTATGATTGTCTTATTTTGGTTTGTTTCGTAACATTGTAGAAAAGATTCCTTAGGAGAAAAAGATTTCTCCTCTCTGGCATGAGAGGTGTGAAATGGCATGCAGATGAGAATCATTTAGCACTGTGCAGAGCGTTTTAAAATACAAATTAATGAAGTCAAGACTGACGCAATATTGCTGGTTGATGTTTCCTTTCTAAATTGCTTACTCCTTCCTTCTTTTTTCTGCTCAATGCGTGCTGGGTATGAAGAGCTTGAAGAACTATACAGGCTAAAAAGGAGAAAGGTTAACAATTCAGCAAGGTAGTTTTTAATATAATTTCTTACAAACACATAATTTTGGTAAGGCTGGAAAGACGGCGGCATGCAAAGTCCTTAAGATATCAAAAGGAGAAAACGGTTTTTAGGGGAAGATTAAGATTTGTATTCAGGATGAAATTGAGTTGTTTTCGTATGCAAATAAAATTGCTCATAGGGAAACCTAAGTTCTTGACTACACAAACTATCCCGGTCAAAGAGAATTCTCCTTGTTTTGTTTATTCTGTACCTGTGCAGCTGAATTCCCCAAAGACATGGTTAACTTGAAATCTCATCAGTTTCCGAAAAAGAGTTAAAAGCAGTGTCATGTCCCCCACCTGCCCCCGAAGCCCTGTGTCAAAGTTTGAGGTTTTATGATCACGTTTTCCTATTTTTAATCTTTTTCCTCTCTCCCACTTTGCTGTGTAAAAAAAATCCAACATCCTAACTGACGATTCAGGGGAAAAGACAAAATGGACAGAGTGCTATCAAATGCACAAATTAAACAAACAAACAAAAATAACATTTGTTCTCCAATATCTTTTATCTTAAGGGTTACTTTAACAACATCAAGTTAATAATATTCAAACAGAAGTGTAGTTTTTTAAGTTGATTGTGTCCCTTAGTCATAATTTCCTCTTCTACTAAAAAGCAGCCTTTCATCTGAGGAATGCAAAGTCCTTTATAAACACTGATCAAATCTTTCTAACCCACCTTAATGAAGCAGGAATTATTTATTGTCCTTATTGTACAGAGGTACGTAGTAGTGAGCCTGAAAGCCGGTCTCTGCGCTCAGGTCCTCTGGTGGCTTCTATTTAATGTTATTTTTTTTTTAAATAGTATAAATAAAAAACGGATTTAGCACTCTGATTTATAGCAAGGTGTAAGGATTTGTTGAATCATTTAAAATCAGAACCAGAGAAGGAGGTTTCGTAATTGTATTTAGTTTAATGTTAGATCAAGCCTGAAGGAATTCTAATTCTAAACAACAATTATTTAAACATTTCCCACAGGACATTGTACCTAGAATAGATCTGGGATCCAGAGACAGATATACAGAGAAATATAGATATATAAAATCCAGATGAGTCTATCTACAATGGAGACACAAACTTGCATAAGCAATTGAAACATCAGTTTTTACGCCTGTGCATCCAGACCTAAGACTCAGACAGTTATACCAGCGAATAAATAAGGGTGATTAAGAGAATTTCCTTCACTGTGTTATTTAAAAAAAAACCTTTGCTGAATTCAGATCTTCCTGATTGTTGTTACTGGTGCCTAGATAATGAGGATTAACTGATCATCCCCTGTAAAATCTCACTTTCTATAGAATCTACCTTGCTTAGGCAGGTGTTTCATCTACTTGATGTATAGAGGTTGTATTAAATAACTTACTCTAAAGGGAAATTAAATCTAGCTGGCTAGGTATTTCTAGTGCAACATTCCTGTGGTACCTAGGCAACCAATAATTAAATTATACATCTAATCTAACTATCTATTTAATATGTAGATAGATGCATAGGTATACACATACATGAGACAGTTCTTTATCTCTCTATCTATCCCCACAACCTTATCTATCTATCTATCTATCTATCTATCTATCTATCTATCTACAAAGATGCTAAGCAAAATAGTTTGCTTAGGAGTCCTGCATCCCATGCCTCACTCTTTAGCAGGAATATTTGATGGGCAGCAGTCATTTCAAGACAGCCAAGTGTGAGAACATGGCAAATGGTGTTTCACTGACCATCTTGTCTAATTTTGTTTCTTTACTATTTTGTGGGGTCCTTTTAAAATATCTGTTTCTAACACACACCCTGATACAACAGTTGGTAAAAGAACACCAATCCTTCTTGGGTTTAAACCTGGCATTGAACCAATTTGTGCCTATTTTCCAGAAGTTATTAGTCATATTTATACCACGCACAAAAAAATTACTAGGGGCTTGATCTAACTTCTGTTGAAGTCAATGAAAAGATTGCCATTTGATTTCAATAGGCATTGGATTGAAATCTACATGACATGTGAAACTATTGCCATAATCCCTGCTCAGATAAATTTATAATTTAGCTTTTTTTTTTAAATAAATAAAATATAATAGGTAATTTGTAGAGGTGCTAAAGCCAGTTCGATGTTTGTGGCTGGGGAGAATTTTGTAGAAAAATAAATCTTTTGCCCCATTGGTCAACGATTGGATTTTTTAAAACGATCTGATTTTGCAGTGTACTAAAACTAAAAATGCAATTGTTTGTTTGCAACATGAGCTGCAAATACGATTTAAAAATGGATGTGCGGATGCAGAATGTTTTGCACAAATAAATGTTGCAAATTGTAAATAACATCACATTTGAGTTGTCAAAAAACAGACATGAGGAAAAACTAGGTGTTGCCATATAAAAAGTTACAGCAAGAATTTATTTATAATGTATAGTCACTGAAACTAGTGCTTCATTGAGCCCCGGCACCTCTGGGCTTGGCAGTTCATAGACCCAGCATCTCTGGGCCTGGCAGTTCATAGCCCCAGCACCTCTGGGCTTGGCAGTTCATAGCCCCAGCCCCTCTGGGCTCGGCTGTTCATAGCCCCAGCACCTCTGGGCTTGGCAGTACAAAGCCCCGGCACCCCTGGGCTTGCCAGTTCAGAGCCCGGCACCTCTGGGCTTGGCAGGTCCTAGCCCCAGCACCTCTGGGCTTGGCAGTTCCTAGCCCCCGCACCTCTGGGCTTGGCAGTTCCTAGCCCCAGCATCTCTGGGCTTGGCCGCTCCTACCCCCGGCATCTCTGGGCTTGGCCGTTCCTAGCCCCAGCACCTCTGGGCTTGGCAGTACAAAGCCCCGGCACCCCTGGGCTTGCCAGTTCAGAGCCCGGCACCTCTGGGCTTGGCAGGTCCTAGCCCCAGCACCTCTGGGCTTGGCAGTTCATAGCCGCAGCACCTCTGGGCTCGACAGTTCATAGCCCCAGCACCTCTGGGCTTGGCAGTTCATAGCCCCAGCACCTCTGGGCTTGGCAGTACATAGCCCCAGCACCTCTGGGCTTGGCAGTTCAGAGCCCGGCACCTCTGGGCTTGGCAGTTCCTAGCCCCAGCACCTCTGGGCTTGGCAGTTCCTAGCCCCGGCACCTCTGGGCTTGGCAGTCCATAGCCGTAGCACCCCTGCGCTTGGCAGTCCAGAGCCCGGCACCTCTGGGCTTGGCA
Organism: Platysternon megacephalum; assembly: GCA_003942145.1. NCBI lineage: Eukaryota > Metazoa > Chordata > Testudines > Platysternidae > Platysternon > Platysternon megacephalum. The sequence continues at coordinate 3,067,592 of QXTE01000095.1, forward strand.
ATTCCTAGCCCCAGCACCTCTGGGCTTGGCAGTTCATAGCCCCAGCACCTCTGGGCTTGGCAGTTCATAGCCCCAGCACCTCTGGGCTTGCCACGCCAGTTATGAAAGTAGAAAAATTGCTTGTGCCCCGGCACCTCTTTCATTACAAATTAAGCCCTGATTGTAACCAATGCTGCCCTAACTGTCCTGTGTTTTCTCTCCTTGCACACTGTATATTAAAACCTCTATTTTACCATGCACATTCGAAACTAATTTGCATCATCAACAGCTCTGTTGATCTTAAAAAACAAAATAGCCACTACATGTTGCATGTTGTGTTTTACGACCCGCAAGTGCAAACCCTTGCATTTTAGTATCTAAATTATTGATGCAATAATAAAGTGTCGGCTTTTTGCATCGTTCGGAAGCTTCCACTGAATTTTGGTCTGTGTTCTAACACGGCCATCACGTTGGCTCATGTTCCTAAATATGCTCCTTGCAATATTGTCCAAACCCAGACGTCAACAATGCAGATTCTCCTCCACTGACTTCAAAAAAAAAATTAATAGAGGAGAATCCTGCTCTTTCAACGCACTAGCCTGGGCAATGGTATTTCTCAAAGGGTGCAGTTTGGTTGGGCAACGGCGCATTGATCAAGCTTCCAAAAGTGCCATTTTACATGACAACCCATCATTCCAAAAGCACAGAATCGGTGTGCGATCCCGGGAGTATGTCAAAGTGGAAACTTTCACAGTGTCTTCCTAAGAAGTGTGGGCTGGTAGGTGGAATATCACAGGTGGGATTTCTTTCAGTATTAAAACTACTCCTGAGAAACAAGTTAATTGCTAGACCATCAAAACCAAACACATAATAATTGAAATCTACAGGCAGCTGTCTCTTCTTTGGATTCTTTTCCTCGACGATTTAAAAAAAACAACAAACCCAATATGACAGCTTTAAAAAAACCCACTAAGATCACCTGGAAATCTTTGCAAAACGTTCGACACAGAAATAAACCTCCTCTCTATACATGTATATTCTCTGCTCTTTTCCCCCCTGAATAACTGGGGGCATTTGCATGAAAGCAAATTTTTTTTTTCCTTAAAGAGTCGCTTTTGCTACCGATGCCTCTTTCCCTCCTGATGTCAGAAAACTCCGGTGGTGACATCTTGTGCTCATCTCCACAGCAACTAGTTGGGATCTTATTAGAAAAGAAAAAGAAAAAAGAAAGGGGAAAAAAAAGCAAGAATGAGCTCTGCTTAGGGAATAGATAATAAAGATCCTGTCTTCTCGCAAACTTACCTATCCGATATACCCTCCATGATGGAAGCAGTCTGTTTTTCAGTAGCATGGGCTTTATGCAGATGTATATTTTTTATTCCTTGGAACATTGGGGCAGTGCTCCCAAAATGACTTCAGATTAAACATCCTGACCTTTGCCCTGCCTTCCCAGCAGCACTTCCGTCTGAGGATCTCAAAGCCCTTTGCAAATATTAATGAAGCTTTGCAATGCAAGAATGTTTATTCTCTCCTTTGACAGGCAGGGAAACTGAGGCACAGAGCAGAGCCATGATTTCCCACAGTTTACATGTAAAGAGCTGGGAATAGGATCCTGACTAGAATAGGAGTCCCGGCTCTCATTCCTCCCGTGCTGCAGTTGCTCGGACCGTGCTCAACCACCCATGATCAGTCCCCTTTGGGTTAATCTGGCTGGTGTGATGGACCTGGAATGGGGAATAATCTGAGTATTTCCCCTTGCTCCATGGACCTGACCTAGGGCCAGCTTCTGCAAGGAGCTAAGCCCCTTCAGCTGTGGATCGGGGCAGGCTTTGGGTGGCATGAAGAGCCCACCCTGTCAATCTTCCCAGTGCCACTTCTCGGCCCCTCAACCTCACGGTTTCCTTGCCTGCTCAAAGGGCTGTGCACACACAGACGGGCACCAGGATTGGGGATGTAAGGGGTGAAGAGGGTGCAGGGACAGGGGTGGGGAAGCAGCTGGTGCCACTTCACTGTGCGGTGATGAGTGCCTGGGTTTGTTTTGTGGTTACATGAGCTTTTCCGTGGGGCCTTATTCATAAATACTGCTAATAACCTCTGGCTCGTGTATAGTGCTTTTCATCAGGAGACACCAACGCTTTTTTCAAAGGAAGGTCAGTATTACTAGCCTCAATTTACAGAGGGGGAAACTGAGGCACGGGCGGGGGCCATGACTTGCCCAAGGTCAGCCAGCAGGCCAGTGGCAGAGTCGGGAATGGAACCCAGGTCTGGCGCTCTAATCACTAGGCCATGCTGCCTCAGGAAGTCATCGCTGGGGGTGGATGGGCGGTGAGATCTCAGCCGCTTGTGGCATTTCCGGCCTTTCGATGGCAAAGAGCTCGGTTCGCCTGGTGTTTCTGGCCTATTCATGGCTCTCCTGCCAAAGGGGAACCAACTGAAATCACCCAGGGCCTGATTTCTACCTGATTTACCCTAAGGCCCCTATACGTCACTCTGCCAACGCGTTGTCTGCTTCACAGCACCCGAGAGACTGAGAGAGGCCTGAGCCTGGATTGAATCCCGAACCCCAGAGTCAGAATCCGTCACCCTGATCTCATTTCCCAGCTCACTCCTCTGCGGGCCTGTCTACACTTGAAGCACTCCAGAAGCACAGCTGCCCTGCTTCTGTGTAGACACTACCTCTGCTGCCGGCGTAGATAATCCACCTCCCTGGAGAATTCGTCCGTCCACCTAGCACTGTCTACGCCAGGGGGGAGGTCGGTATAGAGCCCGTGGATTGTTCATGCCCCGGAAAGACCTAGCCGTGCCGAGGACCAGGTCTGGGAGGAGAGGGAGAGCAGGTTTGAAATTCCCTAAAAGTGTCAGAGCTACAACGCATCCTAGTAAGTCACTTTTCTCCCCCCAGCCCTGAGTGCCGAGACCAGAAACGAACTGGAGACGTCAGTTGCAGTTAAAGCCCCTCCCCGGTCAAGAGGAGGAAGAAAAAAAAAGAAGCCCCCCCACGCACCAGGCTTTTCTGCTGCGCCATGTGAATGAACTAACTTTGTTTTCCACCAGGCCTTTCCCTTAATACCCTCGCCCCTCCCCCGCGCTTTTGCTGGCGTTTGAGAGTAAGTGAGGCGTGAGAGAGCTTTTGGAATAATGAGGTGTAATTAGCCCTGGCAGCTTTTATCTTCCAAAGTCTCCCCCCCGCCCTCTCTTCAATTAGATTGAAATAAAAAAAAAAAAGGCGAGAAAGAACCGGGGGAAAGTTTGCATGCCGCCCGCGTGGCCCTTGGTGCATTCCTGGTGGGGAAGCCAGAGCCGGCGCCCAAGGCCTGAAATCTGGCACTAACGTAGCACTTTGCATCGGTAGCTCTCCACGCTCAGAGCAGGGGTGGATCAGCAACTCCAGGGACCAGGCTTCTATTCCCACTGGCCATAGGCAAGTCACCGGCCCGCTCTGTGCCTCAGTTTCCCTCCCCTTCCGGCGAGCTCAGGATTGTCACAAGCAATGACTGCGGCCTGTTGCACAAAGCAGCACCAGCTTGTACCTTGTGCTCTCCCCATCCGCTTGTGGGAGCCACCCGTTGTCCCTTACCACAGCCGCGGATGGTAAACTCAAACCCGGGAGGGTCTTTGCGCTCTGTTTGTACAGCGCCTGGCACAATGGGGCCCTGAGCCTTGATGGGGCCGATAGATGCTACAGTCATTCAAATAGTAATGATAATAGAGCGTTGAGTTCTCCGGAAGAGCTTGGCGCTCTGCAGAGGAGAGATGCTGCAGAGGTGGGACGCTTTATTCATTATTATTATTTTATGAATAATGTGAATGGAAAGGCTGGCGGATTCAGGAGAGAGGTCGCAGGCGTAGTATGGACGGGACGCGGTGAAGAGACAACTCATGTGCTTGTCAATCCGTAGGGCCACTTCCAAGGGAGGGAAAGGGGTACAGGCAACACGGGTTAGCCCGACCCTCCATCCGCGTCCCTCCATGGACTCCAGTGGCCGATCGCCAGCCGACGAACGGGCCGATCATCTTCAAGAGAGCCGTGCTGATTTACACCAGCTGCGGATCTGGCCCTCTGTTATCCAACCACACGCCAGGAGCCCGGGCGTGAGTCTGCGCCGGCTGGCTGACAAGGAGGAGGGTAGAAAATACCCTCCGGTCCCAGAAATATTTTTTTCGGCCCCTCTGCCTGACGTTGCCACCTCCCCAAAATCTCTCGAGGTTTTTGCTAGGCAAGGGAGCGTTGCCACCAGGGACAGTGGGTGGCTTCTCTCACTGGCCTACTTCTCGCGGGAATAATTCCAAGCCAAAGGACGGCCCAGCCCTGGGGAGGGCAGGTAAAATAAGTGCCCCCGGCCCTCCCCAGACGTGATACCCGCTCTCCGCCTCCGGGCCTGCCAAGTGAAATAAAATAAGTTGTTCTAGGCACATGCGTGGCTGTCCTGACCCCTTTCTATTCCTGACTGCCCTCTGATCTTTCTTACCCGTGACCCTGCTCTTCAGCCTGATAGCCTGATGGATGGTCAGCGCCCGCTGATTTATGACGGCCTTTAATATTTGGAAAAACAGACAAGACCCAACGGCGGGGGAGAAAGGAGGCTGCCGAGGGGACGGGGCTGGGTGGATTTTCAAGGGAAGGGGGGGTGGGGGGGATTTGTCAACCTTTTAGACTGGTAGGGGGAGGGGAATAAAGTGCTCCGTCTGTCCTGAGTGATTTATGTGCAATTGCTGTGATTAAATTGGCCTTAGCTAATGATAACTAACTCGTCAGGGGCTGACCTTTCTGTGACAATGGAAAGGGGCGAGGAGGCCGGCTGTGTCTGTGTGTGTCTCTCCCTCGCTCTAAACTGGGGAATTTATTTAGCTAAGCCACTGCTCATTCCGTCCGCCCCCCCCCCTTTAGAAATATCCCCCCCGCCCCCCTTTGAAATTTCCATCGGAGTCTTGGGGGAAGAAACTGTCCAGCCGCTTCCTGGGATTAGGCTTAAGCCGGAGGCCGGTTTGCCATGGAGCAGGAGTCGTCGTCGGCTGGTTTGGGATCGCTAAGGCCGAACAGGCTTTCCATTTCCACGGAGGCTTGCTGAGATCGCGAGGCGGGAGGGTCTTGTTGAAAAATAAACGGCTCATTTATTCCAGCGGGTGCTTTGAAAGCTGGATCTGAAGCGCTACACTGCGGCAGTGTCCACGTCCCGGATGGGCTGTTTCTTCTGTGTCGTACCACGCTGATCATGCGGGTGGGGTTTAAATACAGACTTCCTGGGAGTTAGGCGCTTAAATACCTTTGAGGATCTGGGCCTTAGCCCTTCTGGGCCTCAGGACCTCATCTGTCTAATGGGATAATGGTCTTCTCCGCTTCACAGGGGTGTTGTGAGGAGAAATACATTAAAGATTGTGACGCGCTTGGCGATCTCCCGATGCAGAGCACTCTATAAGAAATGGTTGTTATTATTTTATTATTAATTCTGGGCTTGATTCTCAGCTGCCCTATGGCAAGATACTGTAATTTACAACCACTTTACACTTAGGGTGACCAGATGTCCCAATTTTATAGGGACAGTCCCGATTTTTGGGGCTTTTTCTTATGTAGGCTCCTATTACCCCCCACCCCCATCCCGATTTTTCACATTTGCTGTCTGGTCACCCTATTTACACTACTTGCTATGAGGAAGGTTAGCCCAGTGGTTAGGGCACTTTGCCTAGGAATTTAGAGGCCTAGGTTCAATTTCCTGCTTTGGCACAGCCTCGACTTGAATGAGTTGCTCTGTGCCTTAGTTTCCCCATCTGTCTAATGGGCATAGTTGCCGTGTGGGAGTTGTGAGGATAGACAAGTTACAGATTGTGAGGTACCAGCTATCACGGTGGTGGGGGCTAGATAAGTACCAACAGTTGAAAAATCTGCTTTGGGGTTTTGACTTTTTAGATTTTATTCATTTGATTTTTTGTTTGCATTTGGGATGATTTGTTTCAAGATCATTGTTATGTTTATTGGGGGGAGGGGGGTTGGATAGAAGGGGATGTCAGAGTATTGTGAGCGTCATTCTTACAATGGAACGGCCTTTTCAAAGAGGACTCCCAAAGTTTGGATTTTGTTCAAAAGAAATTTTACAAGGACTACACAAGAGGGAAGGCAAATGGAGAATCAGGTGCAAGAAACGTACCCTACATCGGGGGCTGGAATTCCAGTCTAGACCAGACTGTCTGTTACATCCCAGACCTTCTGACGCTGCGTCTGTCCCTTCCTCGGACACGTGCCCATGCATTCCCTGATGCAATGAGATTTCCATAATCTTTCCTCCAGATCTTTCACACCGATGACATTTCAAATGTAGTAATTAGTGGAGCTGGTCAGAAAATGTTAATCAAAACAGTTTTCCGCTGGGAAAAAGCTGTTTCTCAGTCAAACCAACCTTTTTGCAAAATTGTGTCAGTTTCGATGAAATATTGTTTTGAAAAGAATTGGGGGAAAAGCTCAAAAACGTCAAAATGGAATCTGTCGTTTTGAAACAACTTTTTGTTTCAAAATTGGCTTGCTTTTGTATAAAAAAAAATTGTTTTTAAAAAGATTAAAATTGAAATGAAATGTTTCCAATTTATCAAAACAAAAAGTGGCATTTTTTGGCAAAAAAAAATAAATTTCAAAATTTCGATTTTTCATCCCAATTCGGGATAAAAAAAAATTAAAATCTTGAAATTTTTGTGGGATAGGAAATCTGTTTTCCAACCAGCTCTAGTAATTAGCAACATCAAAGAAAGCAACCTGAACTCCCGTCCCGAATACTGCTAGCCTTGAATGCTATGTAAGAATTGAGCAGTGGAAGGGTACGGAGGGAAAGGTGCAGAGAGACCAAAAAGTGGTCAGAGTACAGAGTCAACAGGAGCCTGATGTCTGTAAGAAAGCCTATTTCAGGATTTATTTTGCCTTCCATTTGGTCATTTGCGAAAGTAAATCGCTTGAACAAAGTCTAAGGGTATGTGTGCACATCAGGCCTATGGCAGTGTAGTGCCAGATAGTTGATGCTTTCTCTGTCAACATCGATGTAGCTAATCCACATCTCTGAGAGGCACGAGTTCGAATCCTTCCATCGACCTAGCCACGTCTACAGTGGGCATTAGGTCGACCGAACTATGCTGCTCAGGGCGCAACGTTTTTCACAGCCCGGAATGACTTACCTGGATCAACCTAAGGCTTAGATCTAGACCAGGCCTAATTCTGTTTGCAAAGAGGCGATTTGCTTAGCCCCAGTGAAACCTTCAAAGCCCAGGAGGATGTTTGTTCCTGAATCTCTCAGCCAAAGCTTTGCTGATCCTCTCCTTTGCTGCATTGAGAATATCAGCTACTGTCTTTTTTTCCCTAGGCAAGCTGTGGCATGAAGCGAGCGCCGTTAAAGCAGCAGGAATGGAGACTTTCCCAGAGAAAACACTGGGTGCCTGACGAAAGATGGCCTTGTTGTAAAGACACTTCACTGGGATTCCAGAATTGCAGGCTCAGTTCCCTGCTCTGCTACTGCCTCTGGTATGACCTCAGGCAAGTCCCTTAGGCTGTGGACGTGGCCCTTATTATGTGTCCGTGCTATGTGGTCCCGATCCCGGTTATAGAAGGAGGATTAATTGCAGAGTATGCAGCTTGTTCTGGTGGAGACCATCCCGCCTCTTGGGTTTTATTCTAAGTACAGATGGGGAGGGGAGTTCTGATCTGCAAAGAACTGACCGGATCTTTCACCCAGAACTTGCAGCAATCCCTGAAATAGCCTTGAAATAAGAAAACCACCTTTAGGGACCTCAGGGTGAAAACTTGGCTCCACTGAAGTAAATGGGAACTTTGCCACTGACTTCAACGAGTCCTGGATTTCATCCTTTTGTCTTCTTACTTGGCAGGACACTGCCGTACTTATCAGTTGCTTTGGGAATTAGGCACCAGACTGGGACTCCTGGGTTCTGTTCAGGGCTCTAACAACTCATTGAGCGGCTGTGGGTGAGTCACTCTGCCACCCTGTGCCTCAGTTTCCTCATTTATAGATTAGAGTTGGTTCCTATCCATTAGTGTTGCTAAAGCCTGGAGGACAATGTGGATGCTGTTGCAGAAGCATCCCTGCTGGGAATAACCACGAGCATGGCCAGCACTTTGGATTCTAACCGGGCACAAGAACCTGCTCCAGTTTCTCTAATCATTATTTTGCATTTCTTGGGCTTGCCCTGGGACGATTCCAAAAGCTGAGACATACAACCCCCTGGGAGATAGGGAAGGGTTAGGCCCCTCTTACGGAGGGGGACAATGGAAGTGCAGAGAGAGGAAGGGACTCACCCCAAGTCCCACAGCAATTCCATGGCAGAGCCAGGAACAGCACCCAGCAGTCCTGGCCTAGAGCCCACTGCTCTAGCCATCAGCACAGACTCCCTGCTACAGCCAGAGGTAGAACCCAGGAGTCCTGGGGCCCAGTCTGTTCTTCCAACCACTAAGAACACCCGCTCTCCTCGACTCAGAACGCCTGAGGTTCTTGTTCTAACCACTAGCCCTCACTCCCTTACCAGCGCTGGAAAAAGAACCCAGGAATCCTGACTTCCACGTCTCCTGCTCTACTCACCAGGCTACACTCCCCTTCTTCTCGAACTGCGTTTGCAGTCCAGCTTTTGATCACCTTCCTCCTTATTCCTTGCGTTATGGCAAAAGGTGCCAATGGCCTTGCACGATATCAGTCCCGGGTGGACAAGCAGCCTGGGTGAAACTCTCCGTAGATGGAGTTAACGGTGCCGTTCAGTGACTGTCCCCAGAGAGGCGTGATGGTGGCTTGCATGGGTTAAAGCACTCTCCACTGAATGAGATCTGCCTTCGATTCCCTGCTCTGCACCTGACTCTCTGTGTGGCCTGTGGCCCGAGTCGCTGGGTGTGACCCCCTCCCTGTACGCCCTTTAAATAAACTATCTGCACTAAGCAAACGCCTGTCTCCATGTCGCTGATTTCAGCTCTAAACGGGAGCTGGACCTGCCAGGCGGTGGATTCTGCTGTTGCTCAGCAAAGGGGCAATACTCATGTCTCCGCTGCAATGACGGGGTGTGATTGCAGCACGTGTGGATGTACCCGACCTAGCTTTGATCTAGCTAGCTCGGGCACGAGAGCAGTGAAGCCACGGCCGCAGAGGCTGCAGCACGGGCTAGTTGCTCCGGCAGAAACCCAGCCAGGACCCTGGATACTGTGGTGTATTGCAAATGACAAGCTCTCCCTTTACGTTTGTAAGGGGCTTCCTGGTCCTGCTCGCAGGCTGGGTGGCTCTGTAGGGAAGCGAGTGACCTGGGTCTGGCTGCAGTCAGCCTGCAGTGGGGTGAGTTGTGCCTCTGTGTGTTTAAGCAGCAGCCTCCTTGGTCTCGCCCCGCTATGGGGATTTTGTGTGTGTTAAAGTTCTGGATTCTAGGAATTAAAGCAGTATTACGTTGCAGCCTTCCAGAGCTTTGCATTGGCTTCCGTGAGGCCAGGATTTCCAGAAAGAGTATATTATGTGTGGTTCTAACTTCTCAGTGTATGCCGTGAACAGAACAGGGATGAAATTTCCGCCCCAAACTTCCCCCCAGCTCTGCCAGAGACCCAACAAGTGGGAGGAATGTGCGGAGGGAGCTCGCTAGCTAAGTTAGCATCTCTCTGCCCCTGACATCTTGACGTGAGCATAATAGCCAGGCTGAAGGGCTGATTTCATGGAGATTAACCTCTCGCGTTGCGCTCGGGCTGCCTTGGTGCCTGGCCCTGGGTCGCGAGTGTATGAAAGGCGGATTACAGATATATTAGCCTATCTGTCTTTTTATTCATGGGGGTTTATCATATGGATGAGAGTGTTTGATGGCAGCCAAAACAGAGGAAGAGGAGGGTCTTTCCAAGCCCACCTGACCCCAAACATAAGGGGAGACGCAGGGTTGTTGTTTTTTTAAAGGAGGTGAATTTTGCAGTTGATGGGCAATGCGTGTCGAGACAGCCCCGAGGCCTGGAGTCCTGCGTCTAGCCACAGAGCAGATACAGCGGAGCCAGCTTCCTCCACATCCACATCGCCCTGCAAATGGGGCCCAACTTGGGCCCGGAATCAGTGGTGCAATTCAGGTGACCAGATGTCCTGATTTTATAGGGACAGTCCCGATATTCGGGGCTTTGTCTTATCTAGGCGCCTAAGACCCCCCCACCCCCCACCCCCCACCCCGTCCCGATTTTTCACACTTGCTGTCTGGTCACCCTAGGTGCAATTCTGCACTTATTCATAGGCCGGAGCGCCAGGGGGCCACGGCCCAACCGCTTGTAAGCAGCAGCCTTGTACTAAACCAGTGAGTGTCGCTCCAGCTGCCAATCGCGATGCCACTGAAATTCGGCCTGGCCGCCCCTCTGTCCAGGCGGAGGGGCCACTGGGCCCCATGGTGTTGCGACCTGGTGCACGGCAGAGCGTAGGGAAGTCTGCTGAGAGCTCCCGGCAGCACCGTCTGAGGATAAGAGAGGGGAGCCTCCCCGACTGAGGGAGACCCGGCGTCTCTGGAAGGCGAGGGCGAATGGGACCGGAATAGGGTCCCAGCTGGTGCAGGAGGGGAGTGTCACGTTGGGCAGTCTATATGATTTTGAAAAAACATGATGATAAGTGAATATAATGTAATTGGAATAGTTTTATAAAAACATGATAATAAATGAGTATAATGTAACTGGAATATGCTTCATGCAAAAGGTATCATCACAAAGCTTATAATCTACTGAGAGTGATCATCCTATTTGTATAAATGTACCACTCTTGTATCTAAAACTAGAAGTATAAAATATAACTCTGAGGGCCTATTGTAATTATGCAAAGTGTGGGCCATTAATGGTGGTTTGGAATCTTGATGANAAGGCTACCTCTGTTCCTGTTCTCCCTGCCAGCTCGGTGGCTCCAGCACCGTGTCTTACTGAAGCCAGACACACCCGTCTGCTCCAGCAAGACAGGGAGATGAAGCCACTGAGCTGGCAGGGAGAACAGGAACAGAGGTGGCCTTTGCACATCAGCTGGCAGCTCCCAAGTGGGTTTCTGTGATCCAACCCGTCACAGGGAGGGACTTGAATTTGCCCCTTCCCCCCCCACACATCCCCCCAAGAAATATCTGAACTGATGCCACTGCCTGGAATGATCCCCCGTCCAGGGATAAGAAGGGAGTTTAGTTTCCATCTGATGCGGGAATCGTTTAGGTGCCGTTCTGCACCCTTTGCTAGTAGCAGTGATCACAGGCCTTCAGAGAGCCCAGAGCGACATCCCTTTCCGAGCACTTCAAGGAGAGAGCTGCAGAGGGGGACTGGTGCCGAAGCCTCTCCTCCACTGGGATTTTAGCTGAGGATGAAGCCGCACCCGTGCCCTAGTATAGACACACCTGACTTGCGCTGGGGCGAATCACGTCTGGGCTAATGCAGCAGTGCTGGGGGCTAAGATCCCATAGTAGGCAGGACTTGGGAGGAAGGGGCATCCCCCCGTCCACTCATTCCAGCCACCCCTTTAAAAACGACCCGGAGAAAAACGACAATCTCGCTCCTAACACACACACACACAGGAGCGCCGCCAGCTTTTCCGGCGACCTAGGCGGCCGCCTAGGTCGCCTAATGGGTTGCGCCGGCCCTGCACACACCCCCCGAGCTTGCCTGGTGCTTTAGAAAAGCCCTGTGTTAGCAAAACCCAGGGGCCATAGCTGATAAGTTGCAAGTGGGACGGTGTCCCTCTGCTGAGGCAGGTGTCGCGAGATGGGACAGGGAAGGCCTAGATTTTCAGCTCCGATCGTGGGGAGGTGTTTACGCAGAGCCGGTGACTTTCTCCCGACAGCCTGGCTGGAGCTTCCCAGAGGACGGTGGGGGTGGAATGGGGTGGTGTGGGCGGGCGTGGGGCCGCGCCAGCTCTCTGCGCCGCTTGTCACGAACCGAGCCTTGAAAAGGTTAAAGTGGGGCCCGAGCGAGAGAGAAAGTGCGAGCGAAAACGCTGAACAGGGGCCGTTTTAATTACATTCCATTAAACCTCCCTTTCGGGGCTGCGTTTCTCCACCATGTGCTGCACATTCTCATGGTAATTATGGGACATCTGTATAGAGGCTCCTTTCTCATCAAAGATGGCTCTCATCAAAGACGCTCCTGGGAAACCCTTCACCTTTGACCCCCGGGGTCACCGTCGAAACAGTGGCTCTATAGTTCGCGCTACTGTAAAGCTGTAGTATCCTTTTTCCTTCTCCAACCTGACCCGGTCTTGGGACTCTAATGCAACCCATGTTTGGGCGGGGGGGAAGCTTGTTCATGTCGGCTTGGGGAGGGCGGGGGGGCGGGGACGTGTGGAGAAAAGGGGGCCTTTCTTTTCCCCCCCCAGCATCAACAGTTTCCTTTTAATGCCCCCCCAGTCCTCCTTCGTGCTTGAAGCGTGGGTATGGGCGAGTTAATATCTCTCTTAACTCGCCAGCGACCCAGCGCAGGTTGACGGGGAAGGCAGATCAAAGTGCAAAGACAAGCGGTTTTAATTAGATTGACTGGAGCTGTGGGTTTCCTTGTTCACGGTAGGGGAGGGCACGTGAATCCACCCTCTCACCGCCCCCCTCTCCGCGGCGTTGAAATCAGCTCCATCCTGGGAACTCACGTCCACCCCACGACACCCTGCATGTTTTCAGAACGACCCTTCCTGGGATGAATCCGCCATGGGGGGGGGATCTGGGATCAGTAACGCCTTTGATGGGGAAGGGCTGGAGTGTGAGTGGGGCAGCCCAGCCCGAGTGCTCTAAATATCATGAGTCAGCCGCCCCTCCCCCACCCCCACCAAATCACATAAAAATCATGAGATTTTTCAAACTGCGAAACACTGGGTTCTTTGCTTTTCGATTTTGGAGCTTCTAGGGGGGTCACTTTTTCCAGCTTTTCTCTGCAGCCGCAGGGGCGAGAAATAGCCCTTGGGGGCGGCGGGGGCGAGTTAACCGAAAGCCGAGATTTCCCCATAATCACAAGACTCCAGGAGCTGGGGATTCAAACGTCAAATATGGAGAGTCTTGCAATAACATCGTGAGAGTTGGTAGCCCTGAGGAAGGCCTCAGGGGGAAGGTTCCTCACCTGCCACTCTCAGGGGTAGCAAACTATCCATCCTGTCTTTTCTCTGTCTGCCCATCCCTTTGATCTCTGTCCATCGATCCTCTCTTATCAATCTGTCTCTCTCTCTTGCATCTCTACAGTGTCCATCCTCGAGAATCTAGGTGCTCGTCCCCAACTGGGATTGGCCCAAAGAGCCACCCAAAGTAGCACTAACTATTTCCAATTTGCTGCAACTGCTTCCTGCATGTCAGTAGCCATGAATGGCTCTTCCTACGGCCAGGAGAAGGAGAGTCACCTAGTGGCTAAAGCACTGACCTGGCATTCAGGAGACCTGGGTTCTTGGCCTGGCTCTGCTGCTGCAGGACGGTGAGCGTGTCATGTCTCTCTTGTGTGCCTCAGTTTCCCCATATATAAAATGAGGATAATGGTACTGCCTTCCCTTTTAAAGCATGTTGAGAGCTAGGGCTAGAAAGCATTATGTGAGAGCTGGTTGGGTTCATATCCTGACCGTCAGGCGCTTGTCTATAATAATATAAATAACAGGGCTTGGAAGGATCAGCTTTTTATCGGTAGACGTTGATTTCACTGCACACACACAAACCAACAACAAAAAATATTTCCTTCAATAATAATCGAAATATACAGATAGATAAAGTAAGAAAAACGCTGCTTGAGAATTTATTAGCATCAAAATCCAGTGATTCAGACTTTTGAATTAGGCTGGTTACAAATGGACTCACGAATGAATAGTAAAAACAGGTACAATCTGTTGATTTCAGGATATTTACTTTGTATATTTTGACATGCGACGTTGATCGTTTGTGTTAACGGGGTATAAAGCTTTTAACTTTTTCATTCTCCGCGTCTACTGTCATTAAATCATTGTCTGACACCCCCTCCCCTCCCCCCCGCTCCCGGCATTTTCCACAACTGTGAAAATTGAAATGGGTAAAAATGGAAAAATATGCTCACAACCCAAATTTCACACCCAAATGGCTGTGAATCAAAAAAATATATAGATCAGAAAGAAACCGATATCATCTGTCGAAATTATAAAAATATCAAAATTGAATTCTGCCAAGGTCCCCTCTTTCTGTTCATGCCCCCCTTGATGACCCAATGCGCCCCGCCTCCTCTCACATTCACTCCCATGCCACCTCCTGCCCCCCCAGCACAGTCACGCCTTCGTAGGACAGTGGGAATACTCCATTCCCAGAGCTGCCAATAACACCCAAAGGGTTGCAAGCCATAATGGAGAGCGGGATGCAGCAGCAGGCTGGTGGCTTGACCCTATTGTGACACGTGTCAAGGTAAGGGCAGTCAGGTCCCTAGAGGCTGGGGGCAAAGACGATATTAATAGGTTGTCCAGGAGAACAAGGCCCATGGAAGTCAATTTACCAACCAACTGAGGTGAGGGCAAGGGGCAGGAAACAACCCATGGGAGCAGTTCTGCATCTCCAGAAAGCCCCAGGAGCAGATCTCTTTTTGCACTGCAGCCTCGGCCCCGACCATGCGTAGGGCCAAGGGACCGGCCGTGGGGATAGACCTAGGCACGACCTACTCCTGCGTGGGGGTCTGTCAGCATGGCAAGGTGGAGATCATCGCCAACGACCAAGGCAACCGGACCACGCCCAGCTACGTGGCTTTCACAGACACGGAGCGCCTGGTGGGGGACCCAGCCAAGAGCCAGGTGGCCCTCAACCCGCAGAACACAGTCTTTGATGCCAAGCGGCTGATCGGCCGGATGGTTGAGGATCCCATGGTTCAGCTGGACATGAGGCACTGGCCCTTTCAGGTGGTGAGCGATACCGGGAAGCTCAAGGTGCAGGTGTCCTTCAAGGGGAAGAAGAAGGCCTTTTACCCTGAGGAGATCTCCGCCATAGTGCTCACCAAGATGAAGCAGACGGCTGAGGCCTACCTAGGCTGCCCCATCACCCAGGCCGTCATCACGGTGCCAGCCTATTTCAACGACTCCCAGCGCCGGGCCACCATAGATGCTGGGACGATCGCTGGCCTCCACGTCCTGAAGATCCTCAATGAGCCCACGGCAGCAGCCATTGCCTGCGGCCTGGAGGCCAGCCGCAAAGGGGAAGGGAAGCGCAACATCCTCATCTTCGACCTGGGTGGCGGCACCTTCGACGTGTCCATCCTCAGGGTGGACGACGGCATCTTCGAGGTGAAGGCCACGGCGGGGGACACCCACCTGGGCGGGGAGGATTTCGACAACCGGCTGGTGGATCACTTGGTGCGGGAGTTCAGGAGGAAACACAAGGAGGACCTCAGCCAGGACAAGAAGGCCATGCAGAGGCTAAGGGCGGCTTGCGAGAGGGCCAAGCGCACGCTCTCTTCCGGCACCGCTGCTGCCATCTCCGTCGACTCCCTGTACAAGGGGGTGGATTTCCACACCACCGTCACCCGGGCTCGCTTCGAGGACCTGTGCTCCGACCTCTTCCAGGCCACCTTAAAGCCCTTAGGGAAGGCGCTGCGGGACGCCAACATGAACAAGGATCAGATCCATGACATCGTGCTGGTGGGAGGCTCAACCCGCATCCCCAAGGTCCAGACGCTGCTGCAGGAGTTCTTCAGTGGGCGGGAACTGAGCAAGAACATCAACCCAGACGAGGCCGTGGCCTACGGGGCGGCTGTGCAGGCGGCCATCTTGACAGGCAACAGGTCCCAGGGTCTGCAAAACGTGCTCCTCCTGGACGTGACCCCGCTGTCTCTGGGGATTGACACGGTAGGAGGGGTGATGGCCACCGTGGTCAAGCGCAATTCTCCGGTCCCGACCCAGGAAACCATGGACTTCACCACGGCAGAAGACGACCAAGAGACGGTTGTGTTCGAGGTCTACGAAGGGGAGAGACCCATGAGCAAAAACAACCACCTGCTGGGCACCTTCATCCTAAGCGGCCTTCCCCCGGCGCTGCGCGGAGAGCCCGTCATCCAGGTCAGCTTCTCCATCGACACCAACAACATCCTGACCGTGTCGGCGAGGGACACGGATACTGGCCACACCAGCCAGCTCACCATCACCGACACCAGGGGCCGGCTGGACAGAGAGGAGGTGGAGCGGATGGTGCGGGAGGCCGAGGAGCACAGGGCACAAGACGAGGCGCAGCAGCAGAAGATCGCAGCCATGAACTCCTTGGAGTCGTGTGCTCTCCACCTGAAGAGGGCTGCAGAGGAAGGCCAGGCCCTTGATGTTCGGGCCAAGAAGAGGGTGTTGGAGCTGTGTGAGGAGGCCACCTCCTGGCTGGAGGGCAACCAGCTGGCGGAGAAGGAGGCGTACGAGGAGCGGCGGAGAGAGCTGGAGGAGGCATGGGACTCGGTCTTCTCCGACCTCAGCCAGGGTCGGGGGGTGGAAGGGGAGGCCAGGGGCGAAGAAGATGGGGAGGAGGCTGCTGTTGCCCAGCACGGCGAGGAAGTGGGTTGAATATGGACCGCACTGCGCTGTGCCTAAAGGATGCATTAAAAACAACAACAAGGGATCCGAAGCGTTTTGCCTCCTTCGTGCGTCTATTTAGGAAAGCAACAGATGGCTGCACAGAGCTTTCTGCTCCCAGGCCCCCCTGCCCGGCGCCTAAATCAATGACTGGTGCCCTGAACCATTTCACCTTCCTCCTGCACTCCCGATAGGTCAGTGTCATCACCCCCATTTTACAGATGGGGAAAACTGAGGCACAGGGAGATGTGACTTGCCCAAGGTCACCCAGCAGTGAGTGGCAGAGACAGGAATAGAACCAAGGCGTCCTGACTCCCAGTCCCCTGCTCTAATCACTAAACCCCACTCCCTCAAAGAACTAGGACGTTCGGACTGCCTGCCCCGAAGAGCAAACAATCTTAGGCTGGGTCTACACTACCGCTTCCCTTGGCCCAGTTCTGCCGGGCAGGCCTGCGATCCTTGACTGACTTTGCTCTGCCGGCAGAAGCTGGTGGTGTAGACGCAGTTACAGCAGCAACGCCGCACTTCGGCCAGCGTGGCTGGGTTCCTTCGGGTGTGGTGGATCAAACTCAACCTGGGCAAAAATTGCCTTGTTGGGGATGGGCACCATCCATACTTGGAGCGCTTTGCTGGTCTCGTGTGCTGGTCACGATGCAGCCTGAGGTGAAGAGGACTGGGAATGGGTGACAGGGGATAGATCACTTGATGATCACCTGTTCTGTTCATTCCCTCTGGGGCACCTGGCACTGGCCACTGTCAGAAGACAGGATACTGGGCTAGACGGACCTTTGGTCTGACCCAGTCTGGCCGTTCTTATGTTCTTATGATAGGTGGTAGGCCGAGACAGACAGCTGGGGCAGTGCAGGAAAATGAGGAGAGACATAAACGGTCTGGAGATTTTTCTAGGAATGAGGGTGATACAAATCTTCCTTCTTCCTTCTCTCTATCCCCAGCTCTGCCCCCTCTGTCCCCACCACCTGGTTGTCCCCCCCACCCACAGCCGTTCACCATGACCCTGCTTTCTCTGGGCTGGAGAAGCAGAGAGATCAGGGGAACGCCCTGCTGCATCAGGGCCTTTTTGCACACGACAGGCTCCCTTTTCTTGCTGCTGCACTCGCAGGCCTGTGGGCCATTTCTGAGGGAGCCCAGTCACGTTAAAACCCAGTCACGTTAAAACCCAGTCACGTAAAAATCCCATGCTGCCTCCGTCAAAATCCCCCAGAATGGGGTCTGAGGCTCTCCTGTCCTAAACCATCACGCAGTGCCGTTTAAATGGCTGCCGTGTTCTGCCCCAGAGGTGGCTGCCTTTCCACTGGGAGTTGTGATCCTTCCCTTTCTCTGGGCGAAATTCACCCTTGTGCAAAAAGGCTGAGGCCCCTTCGGCCCATGGGGGGAGGGAGGGGTTTCACTCAAGCGGCTCGTGGAAAAGAGGGAGGCAGGATCGGGCCCCGCCTGGTGGGCTAGCGAAATCTCTGCCGAGGCAGCCGCAAATGGGCTGAAATCTCAGCGCCACTTTCCGCTAAGTGGCCAGTGATTATTCATCCTGTCGCTCCCCGCGTGGCCATAAACTTTAATCACAATGAAGTCATTTGATTTCCATGCACTGTAATCCTGCGCCGATCCGACGGGAATTAATGGCCACTTACGGGAATGGAAGGGGTTTGGAAGTTAGCGTTGCAGGGTTTTTTTCCCCCTCCCCCAGAAGATGGATGGCATTTGGAGAGCTCACCAGGAGACAGCTGGACCCGTCATGGGGCTAAAAACTCCTCTTCTGGCTTCATATTCCTTCTGTCACCTTGAGGTGCCTGCGGCAGCGGCCTGGCTGATTTCAAAGCACTTTGTCTTGTATGAAGACTTGGCAGAATTAGATTTTTTTTTTTATTGTTCCAACGGATAACTTAGCCATTTATTTTAAGCCTTTTTCTCGATTTTGATCCATTTGCGTGGTCATAGTCGTGCAGCATTTTTAAGCATTCACCTCCCCCCCCCCACACCCAAACTTTGTATCGATTAAAGTTTCACAGCTGCGGGACTTTCTGGACGGTAATTATTTAACGACAGCCTCCCGTACGTTTTCAAGCAGCAGTTTTCTTACTTTGCCGATCGGTAAAGTTCCGGGCGATATTTTTTCCTGAGGGGGGGAGGGTTGTGCCTGCGATGAAATTGACATTCACCGACATCTATCGATACATATCGAATCCTTCCAAGCCTTGGGAAGCAGGTCGGCCTGGCCTTTCAATTTATCCCTGGGGATACAGAGGCTGCAAGCTCCTGGGGGGGGCAGACCCCTTTGTTTTGTTCTGTCTTTGTACAACACCCTGGCCCCTTGAGGTCCTGGTCGGTCCATGCATGGGGCTCCTAGATGCTACACGTGACAATCAGTTATGAAGTGACTTGCCCTAGGGCACACAGGGAGCCAGCGGCAGAGCCAGGAATAACCCCCACGAAGTTTCAATGTCTCCAGGCAATTTTTAAAAGAGCCCCTAATGTTCAGTCCCAGCTTGAGGGCACTTGCTGTGTCTTAGGTGGCCCCCCACCGCGTAGTATCTGAGCGCTGCCCACAGTCACCTCACAGCGCCCCTGCGAGGCAGGGCAGAGCTGGTATCTCCGTTTTATGGGGCAGGAACACAGAGCAGCTACGGAACCCACCCAACGAGTGTCTGGAAGAGCACAGAAGTGAACCCAGGTCTCCTGAGTCCCAACCATCGGGAGTGGCACCCGTGGGTGCTGGAAGCGCCCATGGGTGCCCATGGTAAATAACCCCACAGCCCCCTGCGAATCCGCCTCCCCCCTCCGCTCCCAGACTAGTGCTGATGCTGACGATTTCAGCAGAGCCTTTGATGCTCAGCACCACGGTGCACCGGCGGGGTGACCCCAGGCTCTGGCCGAGGGTGTCGAACTGGCAGGAGAAGAGGGGATTTAATCAGGGGAAATGTAAAGAAAAGGGACAGGGCTTTCCTGTCCCGCGGGGCCTTTGACAGAGGCCAGCCCCTCGGAGCGGGAAGGGAAGGGCTGAAGCACTGAAGCATGCTGTTGACTCAACAGGGAATTAAGCTTATTATGAATCCAAAAGGGAATCGGAGCTGCTGGATGGGAGGGGGCGTCAAGGAACCGGGATTTTCCTTTTCTAACTCAGTAGTTCGTCCCCATCGGCTCTATTCGTCTGGCTTTCCCGGAACTCGTTCATATTTGCGTTCAAATCAGGAGCCGGGAAATAATGGCCCTGAAATCCCAGAGGGGTAGAAACCTCTAGGTGTGGGCTGGGGAGACATCCCAACCTCTCCGCCCTGTCAGGCACAGGCCGGTTTAAATTTGCTGGTTTCCCCAGTTTTACATTTTCATCCTCCGCAGCCGAGCGGTCGGAACAAATGTTGCCATCAGAGAATTTCCCGCGAAAGGGAAACTCCGGTTCCCACCCAACTCTGCTCCGGAGTCACTGAAGGGCATTCGAAGCTGCAAAAACAAGGAAGAGTCCTTGTGGCACTGTAGAGATGAACAGATTTATTTGGGCATAAGCTTTCCTGGGCTAAAACCCACTTCGTCAGATGCATGGAGTGAAAAATACAGTAAGCAGTATATATAGTACAGCACATGAAAAGATGGGAGCAGCCTTATCAAGTGGGGGGGGGGGGTTTAGTGCTAACGAGGCCAATTCAATTAAGGTGGAAGTGGCCTGTTCTCAACAGTTGACAAGAAGGGATGAGTATCAGCAGAGGGAAAATTACTTTTTGTAGTGACCCAGCCACTCCCAGTCTTTATTCAGGCCTAATTTGACGGTGTCCAGTTTGCAAATGAATTCCAGTTCTGCAGTTTCTTGTTGGAGTCTGTTTTTTTGTTGAAGAATGGCCACTTTTAAGTCTGTCATTGAGTGTCCAGGGAGATTGAAGCGTGTTATGCTTCCCTTTCAGTCCTTCCTTGCCTGTCTTGCGCCCTCCCTCCTCTGTTTTACCTTCCCCTTCCTCTCTCTCATTCTCTTCCTCTTTATTTCCCCCTTCACCATCTCTCTCTCCCTCTCTCTCTCTCGTCCTTTTCTGTATTCATCTGAAGTTCAGCCTTATTGTAGTTTATGTGGTAAAATGTGATTGTTCCCTTTGTACCTCAGTCTCTCCCACTGAAGAATCCCGCAGTCTCATTCTCCCCTCTCAAACAGCTTGGTATTGAACTCTTATTATTCTCCCTGTCAATTAGATTTTACCAAGTCTTCATATTTTCAGGAGGCGTTCTCGCTGCTTGAATGGAAATACCTACTATACAATTATGCCAGACAGAATGGCATTTTAAAGAACTCCGCCAATGGCGCAGCCGATCACAAAAAAAAATAAAATTTGCTGCTAATTTGTAGTCTTCGCATTAGCTCTTCAAGTGTTTTTTTATGCCGGCGATAATTTATAGCTGCAAGACAACAGCTAGTCGTATGTGAATAAATAATGCCACGTTTCTGCGCCACGGATAATGAACAAGCTCACCTTTGCTGGGGAGTTCAGGAAAGAAGATCTTCCTATGTTCTGCTCCTCCCCCCGCCACCCAGATTTTCTGGGGAGTTCAGGAAAGATCTTCCTATGTTCTGCTCCCCCCTCCAGATTCTGCCCCCCCAGATTCTGGCCTCCAGCCATTCTACAAACTAAGGTCCCTTCTGAAGTTTCTTCCAAGGACACAAGTTGCAGAATCAGGAACTAGACTAATGCCCAGCCAGGGTTTGGTTATCTCAGGTAGCGTGCGCTGCAGAGAGTCAGGAGACCTGGGTTCTCTTCCCAGCCCCGTGGGACGAAGCGGGAATTTGCTGTGTTATTTGTACGAAACCGATGCGTGCCTCAGTTTCCCACTGCATTGTAAAAAAAAAAGAAAAACAACCACAACCAGTTTAAGTCTCCTGCCAAAGCAGCCCAGGAGCCATGCGCATGGGAGTGCCTGGGCGGAATGAAGAAGGTCATTAAACAAGTGCCAGAAACCAACCCCGAATCAACAGAGCATCCAGCAAGGCAGAGAGACACCCAATGACTGAAGCATCCACACGTGACAGTAGAAAACCCCAAGAAGACAGACAAGGGGGAGAGGGAGGGAGGGAGGGAGAGAGCCAGAGCGGGGGTCCATCATGGCACTGGCTTGTGGTTTAACTTCTGCCTCCGGGTGCTAAACTAAGAATGGTCAGATTGGAAAGTAACAAACAGCTCCCTGTTTTTGCAAAGGCTCCCGTATCACTGTATATATCCCTGAGCGCATGGGGCCCAGGGTGGGAGGCAGGGTGGACTTCAGGCCCAGGTGTTTGGCTTGGGTGGCTGGAGATGAGGGTTTGATTCCCGGCTTTGCCCTAGACTCTGCATGTGACCATTCCCACTGGGGGAGCGGCTGGATGTGCGGCCTAGCAGCTGAGAGTGCCCCTAAACAAGCCCGGCCGTGCACCGTGTCACGTAGACCCAGACGTATATGTAGCCACAGTCACACACGAATGAACGGCTCTGTCTTCAGAGCAGGGTGAGCTAATGGGTAGAGCACTAGACTTAGGCTCATGACAGCTGGGTTCTACTCTCCACTCTGCTGCTGGGTGGGTGTGAGCAAGTCACTGCCCCTCGCTGCCTCGGTTTCCCCAAGCTACGGCGCCTGACCTCCTTTGTAAAGTGCGATGAGATCTGCTGATGAAAAGAGCTAGTGATTGGCATCACAACACACCCGTGTAGTCCTACACACATGCAGTCACACGCGTGTAGACACAAGCGCGCACACGCGTGTGTAGACACACAAGCGTGTGCACACAATCACAGCGAGCCCGTCAAACATACTAATACACAGCTGTACACCGCAGGACAGCCCGGCTCTGACGAAGAAGCCCAGGGGTTCTGGATGACCCACATACATACCCAGGCTCGCTCAGTCACTGATGGCTGCTGTCCGTCCATCAGTCTGTGGGGGAAGAAGCAGGAGTGTCTCCCGGTGTCTCTGCCCCCTCGGCCTCTCTCTCTCTCGGATCCAGCACAAAGTGAAGGTCAAGGCGAGGTCATCGATCCATCGATCACCATGACTCGCTGCTGGGGACTCTTAAGGGAACATGACAGCCCAGGGCTGGCCGTTAACACCTTCCCTGCCGAGGCCTGGCCGAGATGCAGCTGTTGCTCCTCATGGCGCCAGCCAGGGTTAAGGACACCCCACGCCAGGGCTTGCGTCCCTTCCCCTTGCTGTGCGGGTAAACGCTCCTTGGTGGGCATCTGGGCTCCATGGTTATGGGGTGAGGGAGGGGCTGGATGGGACCCGAACGGACAAGTGGGTGGGAACCACAGCCGCTGCTCCAGGTGAGCTGTGTCACTGAGGAGGAGGATGAAGGAGTTGGGTGCTGAAGGAAGACAAGAGTCCATCACAGGAGTGGCCCGGCCCACCTGACCCTAATGCCCAACCCATCTGGATGCTCTAGAAGAGGGGAACGTGCCCCACGCATCCTTCTTGAGAGAGGCCAGATACTCTGGTGGCTCCAATACTCGCTTGGCCCTCGAGAGACCCAGGTGTGGGCTCAGCCACAGGCTCTCTGAGTGACCTCAGGCAAATCACGCCCTCTCTCTGTGCCTCAGTTTCCCCAGGTGTAAAACAGAGCTGGTCACCCTTTGTGTACGCAGCCTGTAAACTCTTCAGGGAGGCGACTGTGTGTTCCTCTGTGTCTGCGCAGCACAATGGGCCCCTGCCCGTAACAATAATGTGCTTAAATTGCAATCTCTTTGGGGCAGAGAGCTGCCTTTGAACAGCACCTAATGCAGGCTGGTGTGTGACCAGCTGGTGTGTGACCATTGTACCGTAATACAAATAATAAATGATCATGATAATTTCTTCCTGACCCTCCTCTCCCAAAGCCCCCAGCTCCTGCCCTGAAGCCTGAGGATGGGTCAACCTCACCTCGGTATTTCTTTGCCTGACCTCACAGGGTATGAAGGGCTCTTATAATTTCCAGCCCTGATGTAAAATCCAGCGGCAGTGCAGCATGTGTGTGTATGTTAGATATTCCTTCTACCTCCCCCTGCACATTAAAGCCAGCCTTGTCCTGCCTCACTCCCTTGGGAGAGGAGAGAACCCATCTGTTTGTCTAGACGCTGACTCCCATTTGAGGATCTGGACTGATGCCCTTAGCACAGTGGTATCTGATGGGGGCACGGACGTAGCCCCTGGGAGCGGGAGCTGTTTGCTGGGGGCAGGGCAGATGAGGGTTACAACAACCCCCCGCAGGCCAGCTGGAAGGAGCTGTGTCAGAAGGGGATGGTTTATAGGGCGTGATGAAAGCTTCCGAGGGAGAAAACCAGGGACCCACTCTCCTCCCTGAGGCTTGACAAGGTCAAAGCGAGGTCGGCGCAAAGTTCATCCCCCTCTCTGGGCTGGGGGAAATGGGCCTGGTTCCGCCGAGGGCCTGTTGCTTTAAGGGGAGTTTGCAAAGGAAGCAGGTTTGAGTCCCTGCCTTGTTTCATTGCATCCAAAGTGACTCTTAGGGCTGGTCCACACTAGGGGCGGGATCGAACTAAGGTACTTCGACTTCAGCTACGCTATTCGCGTAGCTGAAGTCGAAGTATCTTAGTTCGAATTTGGCGCGCTTACCTCGTGTCCGCGCGGTGTGCGATCGAAGTTCGCGGCTCCCACGTCGACTCCGGTAACTCCGCTCGCCCTGCAGGAGTACCGGAGTTCGAAGTAGCGCGTTCGGGGATCGATTTATCGCGTCCAGACAAGACGCGATAATTCGATCCCCGATACTTCGATGGCTACCCGCCGATTTCGGCGGGTAGTGTAGACGGGGCCTTAGGCAGGGCCGGCTCCAGGGTTTTTGCCGCCCCAAGCAGAAAAAAAAAAAAAAAAAAAAAGCAGCGATTGCGATCAGCTCTACAGCCGCCGCTTCAGTCTTCGGCGGCAATTCGGCGGCTGGTCCTTCGCTCCCAGCGGGACCAAGGGACCCGCCCCCGAAGACCCAGACTTGCCGCCCCAAAAACAGCTGGAGTGCTGCCCCTCTCCGTTGGCCGCCCCAAGCACCTGCTTGCTGGGCTGGTGCCTGGAGCCGGCCCTGCTCTTAGGGGATGGCAGATTTTCCAGACCAAGAAGCTGCAGCTGGGGCTGAATTACTCAGGGCAAGGCAGAGAAGAGAGGGGAGGGGAGGGGAGGGGATGGGGCGGCTTCATCCTCTCTGATACAGCTGGATCCTGGCCATCCAGACCCCTCCCCAGCGGATGGGCTGTCCAAGCATTGGTGGACCCTCAGTTAGCCAGACAGCAGATCGGAGGCTGCACAGAGCCACCCACGGCATGCGGCGGCACTGGGTGCTCAGCACCTCCGGGAATCAGCTCTCCCAAGCGGAGCGGATCCTCCTGCCGGGTTCCCCGCAGCAGCTGTCAAAGAGATCCGGCCCCCGGGGCTGTTCGCGGAGCTGCTTTTAGTGACACAGCTGGACACGTCCTAAAGGGGGCAGCCCCGGCCCTCCCTCCCGGGTCGCCCAGCTACGGGCGACTTTGCTCCAGCCCTCAGGCCTTTTCAGACTCAGCCTGAACATAACCCAGCCAGATCAGGGCAGCCCGGCCGATGGCGCCGGGTGGGTGTCGGGGATGAATCTTCACCAGCGTGGAAGTGTGTTTGGGTGGCGGAGGAGTGGGCATGGTGGTCAAATTGTGAATGGGTGGGTGGGTGGGTGGATGGGTGGATGGGTGATTTTCAAGGAGGGGTCTGTGATGGGGCTCCCTTGTCTTCTACAGCCTGGGGCGGGGGTGAGTGGGAACGGTTGCACGTTTGTGAGCGTGCGTGGACCTCGAGCGGTCTGGTCCAGCCCCCCTGTGCTCAGACAGGAGCAGGTAAACCTAGAAGACCATCCCTGACAGGTGTTTGTCCAGCCTGTTCTTAAAAACCTCCAGTGACGGGGATTCCACAACCTCCCTTGGAAGCCTGTTCCAGAGCTGAACTCCCCTGAGAGTTAGAAAGTTTTTCCTAATATCTACCCTAAATCTCCCTTGCTGCAGATTAAGCCCATAACTTGTCCTGCCTTCAGCGGACAAGGAGAACCCTTGATCCCCGTCCTCTTCATAACAGCCCTTAACACATCTGAAGACTGTCATCAGGTCCCCCCTCAGTCTTTCTTTTCTCAAGACTAAACATGCCCCGTTTTTTAAACTTCTTCTCATTGATCAGGTTCTCTAAACCTTTGGTCACTTTTGTTGTTCTCCTCTGATTTGTCCTCATCTGTCCTAAAGTGCGGGACACGGGACTCCAGCTGAGGCCTCACCACTGCTCAGTAGAGCGGGACAGTGACCTCCCGGGTCGTACATACGACGCTCTTGTCAATACACCCCAGAATGCTATTCGCCGGTTTGGCAACGGTGTCACCTGGTTGACTCTAATGATCCACTAGAACCCCAGGTCCTTTTCGCCCAGCCAGTTTCCCCCCTTTTTGTAGCTGCATTTGCTTTTTTCCTTCCTAAGTGCAGTAGTACTTTGCACTTAGGCAGGAAAGTCTTGGTTGTGAACACGTAGGTGTGAGCGTGGGAGCGAGCACGAATCGGCGTGGGCGCACCAATTCGCAAGCGTGAACGTGCGGGCATGAGCGTGTGTCTGCGATTGTGTCAGCGTGCGCTCCCAAGTGTGTAAGTGTGTTTGTGGGGGTGTATATGTGTCCGTGCCCTGTGTGGTGGCGAGGAATGGGATTCCAACGGGATTGCAGTGGGCGATAAGAGTCCTGGAGTGCCATCAAGGCTGATGCAACATCCCCCTGCCGTGAGCTTGCACGGGGGGAGTGGGGGGCACGGCCTTGTGATACAGTGGCACTGCGACACGACGGGGCTGCAGCCTGATGGGCTCACACGGGCTTTGCAGCATGGCATGACAGCAATGCAACACGTCATAGTGCAAAGGCTGCTGACTCAGTGACACCTGCCACGTACAGGCCACTCCCGGGGAAACCTCTTGTGACATGATCAGTGGTGGCAGCAGGGTGTGTGTGTGTGTGTGTGTGTGTGTGTGTGTGTGTGTGCGTGTGCGCACAGGGTTAGACCATAAGCTGCTGCTAACCCTCCAGCCAATCTGCAGCGCTCCTGCAAATTCTGATCCCCTCAGGGCAGTTTAGCAGCATATTAAAGCGTTGCCCACAGCTTCCCTACAGAGAGGTGGCAGGGGCAGGTCAGCCCCCCTGGAAACCCAAGCAGCTCAGCCGTCCAGCCCCGTAGCGATTCCTTTTCGGGATTAAATAGGATTTCCTTGCGGGAAGGCGTGGGGTGAGCCGGGAGCCCGCCACGGCAGGGGCCCGATGCTCCCCTATCCTGTTTCTGTTCGGTTTGGGTCTTTAAGATTCTTTGAAACCATTTAAAGAGGCCCCTTAGGGACGGTGCAAGGGGCCTTCACGTATCTCACAATGCACAGTATGGGGCTGTACAGCCCTCAGAATAGGGGCAGGGGACGCGGAGTGCTTCCTAGAATACCCTGTGATTTTCACCTGATCCCAGATACTGGCAACTCTTTTCAGGCCTGCTATTTAATGAACCACAGGAGCTAAAAGTTCCTACTCAACTCCAGCAGCAAGGCCAGCATCCCAGCTTTCCAGGCGGCATCTTCTAGCGCAGATGGTTCATGAGAAGTCAGACACCACGTTATACAGACTACGCTCCCACACTGCATTTATACCTCCACCTCGCTCTTACCTAGTGCTTTGCATGAGTAGATCTCAAAGCACTTTACCAAAGAGGTCAGTAATTATTATTTCCATTGTACATATGGGGAAACTGAGGCACAGGGGCAGGAAGTGACTTGCCCAAGGTCACCCGCCAGCAGAGAAGGGTGAGTCCAAGTCCAGCGCTCTGCCCACTAGATCACACTGCTCTGAAGACGAACCAGTCGTTCTACAAACTAGAAAAATATAGCGTTGCAGGAAATGTTCACAAGCAGGTGGCTGCATCTCAGTGCCGGGGGAATGATTTCTGTATAAAAAACAGCTGTCACATCCAACCCCAGAGGTGGTTGCATTTTAGCCTCAGGGGCATAGGTGCTGGAACTGCAACACCCCCTGGTTTGAAGTGGTTTCCATTATATCCAGGGTTTACAGTTTGGTTCAATGACTCTCAGCACCTCCACTATAAAAATTGTTCCAGCGCCCTTCCCTGTGTAAACATCGGCCACATCCCACCCCAGAGGTGACTGCATTTCAGCAAAGCGTTGGCTGATCCTATATCCCAAGGGTCTCTTTGGGATACAAAGCCCTACAGAAATGTGAGAGGATTTCCAGACTCAGGATATTTCTGACCCCTCTTCTGCGAAGTACAAACATCTACTCCCCTGTTTAAAAAACAAACCAACCCCCAAAACGATTCATCAGCACTCAAGTGCATCTACTTCTGGCCTGGAGCATGGCCCGCTCGTTGAACTCCATCCAACCTAGCTGAAGACTAATTGTCAAGCAGTCCACTCGTAAATGGAAAGCTAGTTTGCAGAGATCTCTGGAGAAGGGGGGAGGGGGGGCGGGGAAGAATCAAATTCCTAATCAAGAAGGAACTAAAATCAACAAATCAAAGCAAGTGTTTCAAGGGGAACTGAGATTCCTCTAGTGTGAACCAGCTGAATGCATCTAGGGTGATAGGAAGCAGCTGTGGGGTGGCAAAGCCGCAGCCATGCTCCTCAGACTCACAGCACGTGTCTTTGCTTTGCTACTGGAATAGGACCGAGGAGGCATTTCACGAGGGACAAGGCCCAACACGGACAATGGTTTGATGGGAGGGGAATGATGGTCTTTCTGGCTGATGCACTGGAACGGGAGTTAGACCAGTAGCCGGGAAGTCAGGAATCTTGGCTGCTAGAGGGAATGTGGGGCTAGTGGTTAGAGCAGGGAGGGCTGGGAGACGAGACACCTGGATGCCGCTCTGGACTTGGTGAGGGAGCGTGGTTTAGTGACTGGTGTTGGACTCAGGGGGTATGTTTACACTGCATGCTAAGCCCAGGCTCTGACTCAGGTTTGAGCCCAAACCCTGTCTCAGTCCACACACAAATCAGTCTGACTTGGGTCAGCAACCACTCAGGACTTGGGTCCTAGCACCCTACTAGGGGGGTGGGTTACAGCCCTAGTCCCACTGTGACTCGGGTCCAAGCCCTGTCAGTTTGCAGTGTGGACGCAGCTCAAGCCAAAGATCCGAGTCAGAAGGTCTGCGGAGTGCAATATGGATGTGTTAGCATGGCTGGGAGACAAAGGTCCAGCAATTGTAACCCAGGTTTACAATGCAGTGTCGACATCCCTGTAGCGTCTAGGGAAAGCAGTCTACTGATCAAAGAAGGGGCTAGGGAATCAGGATTTCTGGGTTCTAATCTCAGCCCTACCACAGATTTGCGTGACTTGGTTTTCCCATCCATAAAATGGGAACAGGAACATAGACCTATCCCATTGCGGGGTGGGGAGGGGGGTGATGAATCCATGCAATTACATGAGCTGGAATCGGACAGGACACCCAACCCTGACTCAGGCAAAAAAATGCCCTGGGATCTTTAGTTACTTGCCAGCGGCTTGTGTTTATGTCTCCGTCAGCAGCGCAGCCCCATAACTTCATTCTAGAGGGAAGAGTGCCCGCCCCCCCTCCACTGAACCACCATCACCACTCCCCACAGCCACCAAGGGGTTGCAAAACGCTGGTGGATTGCAGCATATGGCTCCATCCTCTCCCGCTCTCTTTTTTTCACTCCCCCTCCCCACCACCACACAACCAGCCAACCGTGCGTCACCGTGAGTGCGTCTTCGCTCTGCATCAGCCGTTCTCATGGAAATGATCGCAGGGCCACAACCTCGGGGTGAGGAATTGTGTGCCTGAAAGAGAAACGTAGCAGATGGACTTTGAAGGGGGAACGGTTCCATTTAGCCCTGCATATGTTCAGCAATTAGTCCCAATTGCAGGGGAAATTCAAAAACCCCACAAATTATGTTACAAAGAGGCAGCCACCTCTCTTTGCTTTTCTTTCTCTCTTTCCACAAAGTTATTTCTGTCTTTGGAGCTTTGGATCTGTGCAAAAGTTTCCTCAGCTACAGGGCTTTCTCTTTCGCCGTCGCCAGGTGCTTTTACAACAGGGAAGGATTTAAGCCTTCTAGCTTCCGCGGCGAGGTGGTGGCTGGTGAGTAAATGTTGTTATCCCCATTTTACAGTTAGGCAAACTGAGGCACCGAGGCTTGGCCAAGATCAGTGGCAAGGGCGAGGAAGAGAACCCAGGAGTCCTGAGGACTGGCACTTAGATGTTGTTAGAAGTATTAGAATTCCTGATTCCATCTCCTGTGCTAACCCATCAAATCACACACCCCTCCCAGCTGCAGGAACAAAACCAGGGATCTCTGACTCCCACCCTATCCTCTGCTCTAGCCACTGGAGAAGACTTCGATCCTAGAGTTGGAAATGGAACCCAGGAGTCCTGACTCGCAATCCCCTGCTCTAACCAGTGGAGCACACTCCCCTCCCAGGGCTAGGAACAGAACCCAGGAATCTTGGCTCCCAGTTCTCTGTTCTAACCCACTAGATCCCCAAAGCTGGAAACAGAACCCGGGTGTCCTGACTCCCAATCCTTTCTTCTAACCACTACATAGCCCCTTCTGCCAGGCCTGTTAGTCTTGGTTTTAACCAAGCCCAGTTTAACAGGTTGCTTTCCAGTTTGGTAGGTGGCACTTGGCAAACGCTCCTCCGCTAGAGACGATCTTATGCCAGAAACGGTTGGACAACAAAGTTAATGGAGAGGTGGGAGAGGTCACCGTCTCTCTGCACAGCCCCCCCCCCCCCATCCTTCCTCCCCCCCGCCGCCTTAATGTAGGACATGACATGGTGTAATTTATAAACTGCATTATGGAGTCACTAATCTGCTAATGGAGAAGAGCCTCCCCCGGCTAATCCTTCGCTCACACATTAAGAGAGCTAATGCCATAGCAGGTCATAAATATGAGACCCTCCCATCCCGTCGCTCTCTGCTTTCCTTAGAAAGCTGGACCCGAAACAGAGCTGGTTGCAAATTTTCCATCAAAAATCCCCCCCCCCCCCCAATTGGAAAACGCCATTTTGAGAAAACCCGACGTTTTGTGGGAGAGGGGCGAAATCGTATCGATTTTGACAACAATTCCTGGAGGAAAATAAGAGTTTTGAAAACATCCCATTTCAACGTTCTCGGAAGGGCGACCACGGATTTTTCATTTCCAAACGACTTTTCGTTTCGCAAGCGACTTCATAGATACGAGGATCAACATCAAAAGGGAATATTGGGAATGGATCAAAAGAGCAATGTTTTGATTGAAAAATTTCGAATTTTTGGCTTGTCGCCTCAACTTGGGACCAAAAAACCTGTGTTGCCTCTTTATGAAAATGCAGCCCAGACGATTCAGTCCAGGGGGAGCTGTGGATTCTGAGCAGCAAACAGCCTCCAGTGTAAAATTAGAGCAGCCACAGGGCTGCTCTAACTTGCATCAGCCTCCCTTTGGCTACATAAGGGCCCAGAACAACCCCGCGCAGTGTGTTGCCCCTTGCACCCAGCAACTCCCCCTCCCACACTGGCATACCCCCCAATGCTAGGGCTATAAAGTGGGGTAGCATCATGCCAACACTGCTCCTGCACCAGGGGAATTCTCCTGAGGCCCCTTGCAACCTTTAGATAGCACAGGAACGGGGGCCAGAAATGGCCCCATGATGGGACGCCCTTAAAGGGCCAGGATCTTTGACTCAATTTGGATCAGCACCTGAGGTTCAGCTGCCTCTCTGCCCCCCTCCCACCCCCATGTTCTTGGATCTACCAGAACGAGCTGAGAATCCTGCAGGGTAGGTATGTATTTGGCTGCTTTGACCTGGTGTAATGTTATTTTCAGTGTTGTGGTTGCCTGAAGAGGGCTGAATTGAGATCAGCGCTGGGCAGCGCGCTGCACAGACACCTTGCGTATGTCTACACTACAGCGATGCTTCCTACATCAGTGGGAGGAGTTTTTCCATCAATGTCGTGAATCCACCTCTGCATCGACACTGGGGATTAGGTCGAGCTAACTACGTTGCACAGGGCAGGTATTAGCAAGAGCGTTGTAAGCAAGATACGAGCAGTAATTTTCTTCCGCTCTACTCAGCACTGATAAGGCCTCAACGGGAGGACTGTGTCTAGTTCTGGCCACCGCACTTCTGGAGAGATGTGGACAAATGGGAGAAAGTCCAGAGAAGAGCAACAAAAAGGATTAAAGGTCTAGAAAACATGAACCTATGAGGAAAGATTAAAAAAGAATTGGACTTGTTTAGTATGGAGCAGAGGAGACTGAGAGGGGACGTGACAACAATCGTCAAGTACGTAAAAGGTTGTTATAAAGAGGAGGGTAATAAATTGTTCTTCTTAACCTCTGAGGACAGGACAAGAAGCAATGGGCTTAAATTGCAGCAAGGGAGATTTAGGTTGGACATTAGGAAAAACTTCCTAATTGTCAGGGTGGTTAAGCACTAGAAAAATTTAGCTAGGGAGGTTGTTGAATCTCTGCCATTGGAGGCTTTTAGGAACAGGTTGGACAAACACCTGTCAGCAAATGATCTAGATAATACTTAGGCCTGGTCCACACTAGGGGCGGGATCGAACTAAGGTACTTCGACTTCAGCTACGCGCATAGCGTAGCTGAAGCCGAAGGACCTTAGTTCAAATTTGGCGCGCTTCCCACGCGTCCGCGCGGCGCGCCATCGACGTTCGCGGCTCCTACTTCGCACTCCGGTCCTCCGCTCGCCCTGCAGGAGTACCAGAGTTCGAACTAGCGCGTTCGGGGGTCGATTTATCGCGTCCAGACAAGACGCGATAATTCGATCCCCGATAGTTCGATGGCTACCCGCCGATTTCGGCGGGTAGTGAAGACGTACCCTTAGTCCTGTCTCAGTGCAGGGGACTGGACTAGATGACCTCTCAAGGACTCTTCCAGCCCAGCATTTCAGCCCTGAGTGATGTAGCTATGTCAGGCCCCACAGAGAGACAGTCCTGGCCCTAAAGAGCTTGCCATCTAAATAGACAAAGTAGGGAAACTGAGTCACGGAGAGGCAAAGTAAGCTGCTTGAAGTCACCCAGAAGATCAGCAGCAAGGGTAGAACCCCGATCTCCTGAAGCCTAGTGCAGTGCGCTACCCACTGGGCCAGGCTGCCTCTGCTAACAGCACCGAGCAAAACCAATGAGAATAGTCAGAGGCAAAGCTGGACGCGAGGAGAACAGACACAGCGAGAGACACAAAGGATGGGAGAAAAGGCGTCCTGCCGCCCGCATCTCAAAGGTGGGGCCTGGGGGCACAGACATTTTAAGTATCAGGGGGTAGCCGTGTTAGTCTGTATCCACAAAAACAATGAGGAGTCCAGTGGCACCTTAAAGACTAACAGATTTATTTGGGCATAAGCTTTCATGGGTAAACACCCCCCCCCCTCCAGGCATCTGAAGAAGCTCAGCTTTATTCTATATTAAAACACACCCCAGAACTGGGATTCCCCCATCCCATGGAACAAGGAAATGAATCAAACAGGCTGCCCCCCCACCCCCCCGCCAGCGATGGGCAGCTCGCCTCAAGGTCAGATCTGCCTCTGGAAGGAATCCATTTAGCCTGGGCGTCTCTAAGCACTCGCGGCTATCCGCCGTCCCCACTTCCCTAGCAGGGCCGGCTGCTGCTTCCCAGCCCGGCCCTCTGCAGTGACAAGGCCACTCTTAAACCTGACCCCAATTAAAAGCTGGGGTGACGCAGGTTCCGACCTCCAGCCCTGGCCCATTTGGCTAATGGGAGACTCCAGCTCTTTCTCCCCCCCCCCCCCCGGGCATTCAGGCAGGGTG
Organism: Platysternon megacephalum; assembly: GCA_003942145.1. NCBI lineage: Eukaryota > Metazoa > Chordata > Testudines > Platysternidae > Platysternon > Platysternon megacephalum. Next base: position 3,100,807 of record QXTE01000095.1, read on the forward strand.
GAGCTGACATGGCTGATCTCCCCGAGCAGCGGATGATAAATTCTAGTGTAATCTATAAGCCGCCTGGCACGCAGTTGCCAGATTTTGTCTGGTTCTTTAATGTCAGGACTGTAAATTAGCTGCCGGCAAAGAGGCGACCTTGGAGAATCCTCGGCGGGCCGGGTTTCAGTTTAGAACGAGGAGTCGGCCGTTGTTCCCACTCCCAAGAGAACTTAATACTGGCAGTGTAGCCTGGTGGGTAGCGTGCTGACCTGGCCACCAGGAGAGCTGGATTCCAATCCCAGCTCTGCTATTGGGGGAGGCTGAGCAAATCCACTGCCCCTTTCTGTGCCTCGGTTTCCCCAGCTGTAGCGCAGAGCGGGTGATGCCTGCCTGCTTGGATAACGTGCACTGGATAAGAAGAACTAAGCTGTGTTATTAATGGGCTGGGGAGGTCACTGCAGAGTAGCTGCCTGGCTCAGGTTTTTCTCTCTGGGGCTATATCCCGCTATGATGCCTGGCAACAAAGATGGCTCATGCTGGACGCTGTCACTGTGGACTGAGCAGCAGGACTCAGTTATCTCAGGTACTTGTCTGGGCCCCCGTTACCACAGTAGCTGAGCACCTCAATATCTTAAATGCAGTTTAGGGTGACCAGATGTCCTGATTTTATAGGGACAGTTCCGATTTTGGGGTCTTTTTCTTATATAGACTCCTATTACCCCCCATCCCCGTCACGATTTTTCACACTTGCTGTCTGGTCACCCTAATGCAGTTGTTCTCACAACCCTTCCCCCCACCGGTGGGGCAGAGCAGGGTTATTATCCCCATTGTACAGATGGGGAAACTGAGGCACAGAGCGGCTAAGTGAGTTGACCAAGGTCTGACCCCAGGTCGGTACCTAACCAGTAGGCTATCCTTCCTCAAGGGAGCACCTGCATTCTGCTCCCAAAGCGTGTGGTCTAGTGGTTAGATCAGTCAGGACTCCTGGGCTGTCTTTCGGTGCCTTGCTTTAGGCAGATTTTCCAAAGCCCTGAAAAAACGTAGAAGCAGGAGCCCCCCGGGCGGCTGGCGGGCCGGATTCTGCAGGCACTTTTGGGGGTCTCCTCCTGGGGATGAACATGGCAGCTTCAAGAATCAGAGGGGGAGCCGTGTTAGTCTGGATCTGTAAAAAGCAACAGAGAATCCTGTGGCACCTTTAAGACTAACAGATGTATTGGAGCATAAGCTTTCGTGGGTGAATACCCACTTCGTCAGGCGCATGTAATGGAAATTTCCAGAGGCAGGTATAAATATGCAGGCAAGGATATCTACACCAGCAACACCATCACAGGACCTAACCAGATCAGCTACAACATCACCGGTTCATTCACCTGCACGTCCACCAATGTAATATACGCCATCATGTGCCAGCAATGCCCCTCTGCTATGTACATTGGCCAAACTGGACAGTCCCTACGAAAAAGGATAAATGGACACAAGTCAGATATCAGGAATGGCAATATACAAAAACCTGTAGGAGAACCCTTCAACCTCCCTGGCCACACAATAGCAGATGTCAAGGTAGCCATCTTACAGCAAAAGAACTTCAGGACCAGACTCCAAAGAGAAACTGCTGAGCTTCAGTTCATTTGCAAATTTGACACCATCAGCTCAGGATTAAACAAAGACTGTGAATGGCTAGCCAACTACAGAACCAGTTTCTCCTCCCTTGGTGTTCACACCTCAACTGCTAGCAGAGGACCTCACCCTCCCTGATTGTACTAACCTGGTTATCTCCAGACTGATTCTTGCCTGCATATTTATACCTGCCTCTGGACATTTCCGTTACATGCGTCTGACGAAGTGGGTATTCACCCACGAAAGCTTATGCTCCAATACATCTGTTAGTCTTAAAGGTGCCACAGGACTCTCTGTTGCTCATGGCAGCTTCAGCCTCCCTGGGCCCCATCTGTAAAGTGAGGGAGTCAATAGCACCCCTCCCTTTGCGGCAGTGCGCTGGGATCGGTGCATGAAAGGTGCTAGAGGTCTTGCTGTTGGCACTGAAAGCAGGCAGGTGTTGCAGGGCTGCACTCTGAAGGCTCCGTCAGACTGTCCCTGTAGCGAGCCAAGCGTTAGAGAAACTGACAAGGATTCGGTGGCTGGCACCGTTAGTTACCACAGATTTAGCTGAGCTGGAATGCACCAGACTGAACCTCTGACTCCTCTGACCTCTGCCGGCAGGGGATTTCCTCACTCCCCGCGGCGGCAGGTAAACATGGCGGCTGGCACAGGCTTCGGAGTGCAGAAGGGGAAGGATTGCCCAGCTCGGAGCATCGTCCAGACTAATGGGCGAACAGCATGGTCTCAGATTAAAGTCAGTCAGGTGCAGAGTTCTGCACAGACCGGCAATGGAGGGCTCAGGACCAGCTGCAGTTATTGTGTGGTGGTTGGTATTTTGGGGGAACAGGGATGGTGAGCGGGGGCCCTGTCTGGGAAGTTCAGATCAAGGTTAGGGTTCTGATCCAGATCAAGGCTTGGATCCAGATCAAGGTTTGTACGTAGGACCAGATCCAGTTTGATGCTTGGATCCAGATCCAGAGCAAGGCTTGGATCCAGGTCCAGATCCACATCAAGAGTAGGATCCACATGTAGTTTGAGATTTGGATGTACCTCAAGGTCCCCAGTTCACAGGGTCTGATTCCGTCCACCTCTCGGTGGGTAAAACCAAAGGGTGGTTGGTTTTGTAAAGCCAGAGCACTGCGCTGTAGGCTGTTGTGAAAAGCTAATGCCTTTTGGCTGAGATTGTCAAAGCTGCCTGCGAGATGTGAAAATCTGGCCACTTATTTAGGGCCCTAAATGGGATCTGAGCCCTTTGAAAACCTGGCCCGAAAAGAAAAGATCTAGCAAGTGGCTGAGAATAACCTTAACCCTACATCCAAAAAGATGAGGCACGACAAAGACCGGATACAAGAGAGATCGCCCCGAAGGCAAGCCCACTTCCTTAGACACAGCTGGTGCCAGGGAGGACCAGAAAGGGCCAAAAATGTTTTTCGCTGGAAATTTCAAATCTGTCGAAACCGGACCCGTTGGAGGGGAAAGGTTGGGTTTGACAAATTTTCCAAGATGAAAAAATATTTAAAAGAAAAAAAAGGTTTTGGAATCGTCAAAAGGTCCCGTTTTGACATTTTCGAAAGGGAACGTTTCGCTTTTCTCCGTCAAACCGAGTTTTCGTTTGGAAATTGAACTTAGTTGATCGGAAAAGAAAGGTTCAGAAAAGAATCCAAAGTGAAACAAAAGATTTCAGTTGACCCAAACTGGACTCTTTTGGTTGGTTGGTTGGTTGGTTCATGACATTTTTTGAGATTTTGACATGTGTCTTGCTTCAGGATGGGAATTTTTTTTTGAAATCTCAAAAATTCTCGCAGGACAGAAAAACCATCCCCCACCCAGCCCTGCTGAGGCCCCAGTAAATATGGGGGTTGGATTCTCCCCCAGTTCAAGAGGCAATCACCACCTTGCTGTTAGTCAAGTCACTAGCACTTTAGACAAGCTGTCCCAATCGTGACTGGAACGCATTGCCCCTCTGTTGCTTCTCTCGGCCCTGCCTCACAAAGAGTTAAGGATCTTAGCTTTGGCTCCCTGGTGGTAGAACAACCTTTCACATAGCGTCTAGCTACTGACCGCAAACTTACCCCCAAATCATCGATTGTCCTCCGACACCCCCTGTAGCAACACCCTCACTCACATTGCAACTGGCTCATTAAGACACAGAATCCCGTTATCCAGCCTGTGCTGACACAAAGGAACCTTTGCATGGAGCTTATTTGACTTGTGTGTTGTGAGTGAGTGTTGCATTGTGTGTCTGTGTGTAGTGTCAATGGTAGTGTTGTGCGCATGAGTTTGGAGGGCTGTCGCGGGTGGGGGAGTTGTGTGTCTGTGTGCGTTGTGAGTGGGTGTGTTGTGTGCACAAGGGAAAAGGGATGTTGTGGGTGGGTGTGCGTGGTGAGTGGATGCGTTGTGTGCATGAGTATGGAGGGCTGTTGTAGGTGGGGGTGTTGTGTGTTTTGAGTAGGTGTGTTGTGTGCACAAGGGGTGTTGTGGGTGTCTGTGTTGTGAGTGGGTGCATTGTGTGCATGAGTATGGAGGGCTGTTGTGGGCGGGGGATGTGAGTCTGTGTGTGTTGTGAATGGGTGTTTTGTGTGCATGAGTGTGGAGGGGCATTGTGGGTGGGGGGGCTGTGTGTATTGTGTCTGTGGGGGTGTTGTGTGCATGACTGGAGGGGGTGTTGTGTCAGTGGGCCTGTTGTGTGGCTGAGTGTGGAGGGGTGTTCTGGGTGGGTATATTGTGTGTTTGTGTGAGTGTGTCATGTCAGTGAATAAGCTGTGTATATGAGTGGGAGGTTTTGTGTGTGTACATGTGGAGTATTCGTTGCCCCTGAGTCTGTGCTGTGTGTCGGTGTGATGGGTATATGGACTGTCCCATGCCAATCCATGCAGTGAGGCCCTGATCCCTGTTAGGGTCATGAGGTGCAGCTATCATCTGCGAACATCAGGAGTCCGTTGACGGTATCCCTGCCAGGACCCTGCATTACACAATCAGAGCGGAGTCGATGCTTGCCTTCTCAGCGCCGAATCTGCGCAGAATCGCAGCTGGAGACACAGGGAATTTTATTTTTAAACTCTCTGAAACTTTGTCCAGCCAACACTGGGTCTCTCCTTCTCCTCCCCCAGCGCATCCTTCTCTAAAATGCCGTCATTTCATTTTCCAGGGGGCTGCTTTCCACTTTTGCAGATGGCACCGTTAATTATCCGCCCAAGCATGCCAGGACTCCCAAAATAAACCAGTAGGCCAGCATTTAAATGGCTGCATGGGCCAGCGATCCAGGTACTAAAGCGGTGACGAAATCCGCCAACTGTGGCCGCAGACGGTTAGCTCTGGCTTGTGAAACGAGCGAAACAGAACATCCCCTTGCTGGGTTGACACACCTGGGATCCACCAGGTTGCAAGATGCTTCCTCCTGCTACCCTCCTGGTCAGTTGCTTGTGGGAAGAAGTAATGGGACTTGACAGTTCGTTGCTGATATCAGTGTCTTTACTGATTCCCTTTTGAAAATCTGGATGAGGGGGCCGAGAGAGAAGGGAAGATAACAATCTCATTAGGGAATCTTGCCATTTTCTTTTTTTTTTATACTGACATATAAATTTATTTTTAACAGATTTTACTGACAGGCAATTTTCACTCCCCCCTTCCCCCCACCCTTAATTCCACTGACAGTAAACTTGCTGACAGATGGAGACTAGTCATCATGGCATGGGATAAATCAGTGAGGACTGGTGAGACGCTGGCTCTGGGCAGAACTATCTAATGTAATCTAATGGTCTAGCTAATCTATCGATCTAGATACTTTTCTGCCCTCCGCCCCATCAGCAAATTTTCAGAGCGACTCTAGAGTATCTAAAATTAGAAGTATCAACAATATGCTTTCTGCATCTCTTTCTTCCTTGCCTGTAGGAGAAAAACGTCCATGGTTTATAGGCTGTTTGTTTATGTTTGCATATGTGAGTGGGTGTTTTGTATGTCTGTGTGCTTTGTGAGTGGGTGTGTTGTGGGTGGGTCTGGATGTCTCTGTGTATGTGTGTTTTGTGAGTGGGGTTGTTGGGTGTGACTGTGTGTGTGTTTTGTGAGTGGGGTTATTGGGTGTGACTGTCTGTGTGTGTGTTTTGTGAGTGGGGTTGTTGGGTGTGACTGTGTGTGTGTTTTGTGAGTGGGGATGTTGGGTGTGACTGTGTGTGTTTTGTGAGTGGGAGTGTTGTGGGTGGGTGTGGATGTCTGTGTGTGTGTGTTTTGTGAGCGGAGTTGCTTGGTGTGACTGTCTGTGTGTGTGTGTTTTGTGAGTGGGCGTGTTGTGGGTGTGTGTGGATGTCTGTGTGTGTGTGTTTTGTGAGTGGGCGTGTTGTGGGTGGGTGCGGGTGTCTGTGTGAGTGGGTTTGGCGAGGGGGGAACGTTGTGTGTCTGTGTTGAACCTGTTTTGTGAGGAGGGGGTTGCCGTGGGTCTGTGAGTGTGTTTTGTGAGTGGTTTCAGAGTAGCAGCCGTGTTAGTCTGTATCATCAAAAAGAACAGGAGAATGTATTTTGTAAGTGGGTGGGTTGTGCCTCTCTCCAGGTGTCTGTGTGGTTTTTGTGAGCATGTGTGTGTGTGTGTGGTTATGAGTCTGTGTGTGCTGTGTGAGGGAGTAAGCGAAGGGGTGCCGTGTGTAGGAGCCACTGATGGGAAGCTAACTCAGCTGCTTCAGTGGCAGGACCCAGGCAAATGTGACACCTGGTCATAATTCGTGTCGTTTGAACCTTGGAATTTTGCTCAAGATCACAGATTCTCCCCGGGGCCACTCACAACTAGAGAGATGCTGGGCCAGGGTTGCCTGGGAGAGCAGAGTACTGGACTCCATGACCCAGGCCGTCCTTCCCAGTCCTATGCTCCTACGTAGCTGTGGTTCGGGCTCATGTCTCTGTGCCAAGCTCCTAAATCTCAACTTTGCAGCAAAAGCTGTCCTAGGTTAATGGTCCCTTCTGGTTTTACAATCTATTAGATCATCTAGTCTGACGTCCTGGATAACACAGGCCAGAGAACGTCACCCTGTGTAGAGCCCAATACTTGTGTTTGACTAGAGCATCTTCCAGAGAGGTGTCCACTCTGGAATTCATCCACACTTCCGTCCTTTCTTTGTGTTGGCGCCGGTAACTCCACTGCGTTATAGAAATCATATAAATGTAGGCCTGGAAGGGACCTTAAGAGGTCATCTAGTCCAGTCCTCTGCCCTGAGCCCGGGCTAAGTATTATCTAGACCAGTGGTTCTCAACCAGGGGTCTGGGACCCCCACGGGGGCCGCGAACAGGTTTCAGGGGGGCCGCCAAGCAGGGCCAGCATTAGACTTGCTGGGGTCCAGGGTAGAAAGCCGAAGCCCCACCACATGGGGCTGAATCCCAGGGCCCTGAGCCCCACCACCCAGGGCTGAAGCCAAAGCCTGAGCAATGTACCTTCGTGAGGGCCCCTGTGGCGTGGGGGCCCCTGCTTGCTACCCCCTGATGCCGGCCCTGGCTTTTATATGCAGAAAACCAGTTATTGTGGCATAGGTGGGCTATGGAGTTTTTATAGCATGTTGGGGGAGGGGGGTGTCTCAGAAAGAAAAAGGTTGAGACCCCTGATCTAGACCATCCCTGACATGAGTTTGTCTGTTCTTAAAAACCTTCAGTGGAGATTTCCCACAACCTCTTTAGCTAATTTGTTCCAGTGCTTAACTACCCTGACAGTCAGGAAGTTTTTCCTAATGTCCAACCTAAACCTCCCTTCAGGGCCGGCGCTCCCATTAGGCGACCTAGGCGGTCGCCTAGGGCGCTGCTATTTTGGGGGCGCCTGCGCCCCCGCCGCCCGTAGAAATTTGGGGGCGGGACCTTCCGCCGCCGCTGTTGGGGGCGGGATTTCGGGGGCGGGACCTGCCGCCGCCTAGGGCGCCGGCAAAGCTGGCGCCGCTACTGCCTCCCTTGCTGCCATTTAAGCCCATTGCTTCTTGTCCTGTCCTCAGTGGTTAAGGAGAACAATTAATCACCCTCTTCTTTAGAACAACTTTGGACGTACTTGAAGACTGTTAGCATGTCACCCATCAGTCTTTTCTCCAGACTAAACAAATCCAATTTTTTCAATCTGTCCTAGGAGGCCATGTTTTCCGGACTTCTAATCCTTTTTGTTGCTGTCCTCCGCACTCTCTCCAATTTGTTCACGTCTCCCAAAGTGTGGTGCCCAGAATTGGACACAGTCCTCCCGTTGAGGCCTTGTCAATGCTGAGCAGAGTGGAAGAGTTACTTCTTGAGGTGTTGGGTCTCAGTCCAATTCCCAATCCACGTGGTTATGCTATGTCACATCCAGCAGAAGGCACTAGCAGGCACACACACTAGGCAGGATACTAACCTCAGGAGTAGGTCAAGACTACCTGGTTGGACTGTATATGCCTGTATGCAGGATAGTCTACCATCTTGGATATGGCAGGTGGTGCCTCATGGGTGTTGTTGGTCATGGTGCATCATGGGAGATGTAGTTTGGTCCCTAGGGGACATGAGGCAACATAACTACAATTCCCATGAGGCACTGCAGCCACATTTCCAAATCAAATTATGCAGCTTTTAAGGCATTTGGTGTCTGATGAAAAATCAGAATTTCCCGTGGGAAGCTGACACCTTTCCGTGAACATTTTCGTTTGATCAAAAGCCCAATTCCCCATCAAAAAGCAGTTTCTGTGGAAAATTTCCAACCAGCCCTAGTCAGCTTTCATTTTTTAAAAAATGGGAGTACATTTCTAGCCCTTGCGTTTGCAGAGAAAAGCCCGAAAATGGAGCCCCTCAAGGCGACGACACCAGGAGACAGAGAAAAAGATCCCCAAATTACTATTATTTAAAAAAAAAAATCTCATGATCTTTAAGCCAATCTCATGATTTTGGCAGCAACACTGAATAAAGGTGACACTAATCCCCCTCTTCTGGGGAAGGTTCTGCTGAGGTGTCCCTGGACACTCACAGACCAAACCAAGAGTAAGCGTCATCTAGGCCCTGATCCAGAGCTCAAGGAAGTTTGTAGGTCCCAGATCCATTGAGGCTCCAAATTTTCATTCATGCATAATCACCCCTGAGGATCTGGTCTGTTGTGACTTGGTTCTCACTGTTTTTTCCACATTCTCTCTCATGCTGTCCTTCTCTCGTTCCTCCCCCTGATCTAAGCTTCCCCCGTCCCTGACTTTCCAGATTTAGAAACTCCCTCTCACTGCCCCAATATATTCCTGACCCCACTCACATAGTGGCTGCTGTTGCTCAAGGGGGACTTCGGCATTTAAATCCCTTCAAAGATCTGAGCCTAGGAGCCGTTCCCTTTATTTCTGGCTAGCTTTTAGGATTTGGATCAGGCCCTTAGGACTTAGAGGAAAACCCCTGATGTCATTTGCTCAGCCACACTCTGCTGCTGTCTCTCCAGGGACTGCTTCACCTTTAGCTCATCAGGGCAATCACTCCCAGGCCCAGGTGCACCTGGAGGTCTTCCCCCTGCCTCTTTGTCTCTCTCTGCTGAACCCTGGAAATGCACCAGGTGTGAACAGCAGCCAGCAGCAGTGTTGTCCTCCCCTTGTAGCTGCAGTTTGCGAATGGGATTTGCAGCTGGGGGATGGGATCTAGAGAGCTGGGGCTGTGAAGTTCTGGCTGCCACGGGTCTGGGGGTTTGTTATTGTAGGGTTGCTCGTGTGCTGTACCAGCGCCCAGGAAGCCCAGCCAGACCAGTGTCCGTTCTCAGTGTTGCAAAGGCAGGTCTAGATGACACCCACTGCTGCAGCTGCAGAGGGGCTAAGAGTGGCCAGGCTTGCGACCCCAGTGGCCATGAATGGAGCAGCACGGGAGCTTGGAGCATCAGCAGGAAGGGAAGCACCGATGGTGACCTGACCCAGCCAGAGCTGGTAAGTGTGGGGAGGAAAGCCCCATGGCAGGGGGCAGCTGGAAGAGGGGTGGGGGCTGGGAATGGCCACGTAGGGGTGGTTCTGCTTTTACCTCTTGCTCTGGGCCCTGTAAAACTCGACTGGGTTGCACCTCAGGGTTTGTTGTTGTAGCTGGGGCTCCCCCCGCTGGATTGTTGTTGTAGGGTTGCTTGTGTGCACTGGGGCGCTGCGCTCTGGATGGTTGCGCTGGGGCTGCATGCGCTGGTCGAGCTGCTCCTATCGGTTTGTTGTTGTACAGTTGGTGTGGACGCGAAGTTTTCCGACCTGGTTTGTTATTGTAGGGTTGCACTAGTGTGCCATGCACTGGTTTGTTGTAGCGTCGCTCATGAGCCCTGGGGCTGTTTGTGAGTTCTGACCTGTTCTGTGGCCCGTGGCAAATCTCTTCCCTGCCCTGTGCCTCAGTTTCCCCTTCTACCTTTTATCTATCTTACCTGTTTAGATTGTAAGCTCTTTGCGGGGAGTCTCTCTCACTATGTATCTATGTAACAGCTGGCTGTGTGGACCTCTTGGTTTTACGGTGATACAAAGACATATGTAGAGAAATGGGAGAGGGTTCAGAGAAGAGCCAGGAGAATGATTAAAGGATTAGAAAACCTGCCTTAGAATGAGAGACTCCAGGAGCTCAATCTGTTCAGCTTAGCAAAGAGAAGGTTCAGAGATGGTTTGATCACAGTCTATAAGTACGTCCCTGAGGAAGAAAAGGATGATAATAGAGGGCTCTTCAATCTAGCAGACAAAGGTCTAACGAGACCGTATGGAAGGTGAAGCTAGACAAACTCAGACTTGGAAATAAGAAGCGAATTTTTAACAGGGAGGGTAGTTAACCCCTGGGACAACTTACCCAGGATTGTGGTTGAGTCTCCATCAGTGGAGTTTTTTAATCAAGACTTGATGCTTTTCTAAGAGATCTTCTGTAGTGGAACCCTAGCTATTGGACTTGAAGCAGGAATTCATTCAAAAGTTGTGTTCTGCAAAAAATCAGACTAGATGATCATAATGGTCCCTCCCGGCCTTAGCCATCTATGAATCTGTGAGGATAAAAATTCCTTGCACCTCCCCAAGCTCCTGTCTTAGTGAGTAACTCAGTCAGGAAACTGATTACTCCCCCCGATCTGATTTCCTTTTTCCTCTTGACGGCATCCCGTTAAGGTGTGCGAGCGATCTGAATCCAGGAAGACATTGATGGAAACATACAGTGTTAAATAATCTGTGGCAATGTTATAAGAATTAAATGGTCGCTCCCGATTATGATTGAGTTAAAATAAAAGATACACTAATGGATTTAAAGCTGCCTCAAATTGCTGTTGGAAATGTTGTCATGTCTGTATTTACTGGATAAAGTGTTGCTTTAAAATCTGCTGAATTCCCGACTTAATGACTAAAATAAAACCTTAAGTAACTTGGAATGTTGGAAGGGCTTTTACGGAATTGTATGTCGTCGTCGTCTCCCCCCCTCCCCCCCCCCACTCTAAACAACACGCAGGAGGAACTAGTGACAAAAAGAAGTGAGATGCTCAGACCACTCACAGAGTGGGGTCGATACGTTTCTAAGGCCTCGTCTACCCTTGAAAATTAATTCGGCTGTGAATTTAAAGCACTTTAGCTATTCCAGACTGACTCGGTGTGTGGACTCTCTAATTCTGCAGTAAAAGTGTCTTGGACACGGTTAGCTTAATCCATTGTCAAAGAGTAGCTCCATGGGTAGATGTAACCTACTGGCGAGCGTGTGTGAGAGAGTCTCCTGTGCCGATCTACAGAAGGTATGAGTTGTTACAGCCCGTTAGCTACAGAGTTTTGGTTCTTTGTCTCAAACTATGGCAGCTCATGCTTTGAGCTCTTCAAATACTAGTCCTCCAAGGTACACAGATTTTTCTAGTTCTTTGTCTCTGAGTTTGAGCTTTACCTCTTTCTCTTGTCCTCCAATCTCTGTAATTTTTTTGTCTTCTCCGTGCTAATCTTCAATCATAATGTTCTGCTTTCCCGGTCTACCTGGTCAGTTATTCTCAGTACAACCTCCTTGCTCAGTGCAGTGAGCTTGATATCGTCCACGAATCTGAGGTCGTGCACTTCCTGCCACGTAACTTGACTCCTCCCATTTCATCTCTCAATGCTGCAGCCATTATTGCTTCCGGCACTGAGCTGAACCAATCTGGTGACAGCGTGCATCTTTGTCTCACTCCTGCAGGCGTCCTGAGCCATCTTGTCAGCTTCTTCTCTGCTCTCAGGGCACTCGTCAACTTGCTGCTGATATTTTCTATCAGCTTGATCAGGTTTTCGGGAATGCCATGCCGTCTCGCAGCTTGCCACAATCCTTTCTGCCAAATGCTATCAAAAGCCTGTTTGACGTCTGTAAAGTGGTCGGTTATGTTCTGTGTACTTCTCCGATATGTGTCTTATTACAAATAAACCGGATCTAATGTCCTTCGTCCTCATCTAGATCTGGCCTGTTCCTCCACAAATCCTGCTTCCACGTATCTCTTCATTCTCCTCTGCAATGTCTTGGGGAATGCTTTCCCCGGCACGCTCAATACGCTGCGTCCTCTGGAGTCCTTTTCTTATCTCCTTTTTCATAGATCGGCACTATTAGGGTTTCCCCCCGATTCGCTCAGCACTTGCTCTTGTTTCTAAATCTGGTCAAAGAGCTTGTGCATCCCCTTTGACATGCGTTCCTCGCCCGCTTGCAGCAGCTCCGCAGTGACATTGTTACTTCCCGGTGCCTTGTTCCTTTTTAAACTTTCGATTGAGATTTTTACGTCTTCTGCTCCAAATCCCGGCATTGCCTCTCCCTCGTTTGTTGCCGGGAAGCTTCTCTGGACCCGTTTCCTCGCCTGTGTTCTGCACATTGTACAGCTCTTCAAAATAGTCTTTCCAGCTCTTAGTCTTTCTTTTTCATCTTCAATCATCTGTGCCACTCAGTTCTATTATCCGGCCAAGGAACCCCTGTGTCACATTGTTCTGCTTCTTTACATTATTTACTTATCCAGTTGTTTCTGTCTCTCTTCACTTTCTGCTTTATCTCTCCGGTCAGCCTATTCCCCAGCTTGTAGACTTACATCTTCCTTTGTATTCCCCTTCCACTTCCACCCTTGTCATTCAGCTACAGCACTTCATCCGTTATCCACCTTGACATCTTCGCTTTGGCCTTGTAGCCCGCCACTTGTTCAGTCTCTCTCATAATCTCGTTTTTTAACACCGTTCCCTGTCTCTTCAACATTAATTTCTTCTTCCACCAGAGACATGGCGTTTTTCCACACGGCTTCTTTGTATTCTTTGCTGATATCTGGCTCTTTTAGGGTGACCAGCAGGGCTGGCGCAACCCATTAGGCGACCTAGGCGGTCGCCTAGGGCACTACTATTTGGGGGGCGCCGGCACCCCGGCCGTCTATGGAAATTTGGGGGCGGGACCTTCCGCCGCCGCTGTTGGGGGTGGCATTTCGGGGGCGGGACCTTCCGCTGCCTAGGGCGCCGGAAAAGCTGGCGGCGCTCCTGGTGACCAGATGTCCCGATTTTATAGGGACAGTCCTGATTTTTGGGTCTTTTTCTTATATAGGCTCCTATTACCCCCCCCCCCCCCCTGTCCTGATTTTTCACATTTGCTGTCTGGTCACCCTAGGCTCTTTCAGTTTGTCCATGTCCTAGATATTAGTTCTTGGCACTTTTCTCAGTTGCTTTCAGGCTCAACATCATTGATGCCCGCATCTGCACGACAACATCTTTGATTTCCACCTGCGATTCACAAGCATAAAGTCTATCATTCTCTTCATTTGCCTATTAGGCTAAATCCATGTCCACTTCCTCTGCTGAAATAGCGTGTTCGTTATCACCAGGTTGTTGTTTAGGCTACTAAATTTCTGAATTTCTCCTCGTTCGTTTCTTCATCTAGTCCAAATTTGCCTATTGCTCCAGCCCAGGAATGCCAGCCCAATCCTAGTTTTGCATTAAAATCTTCCATCACTCAATAACACGTCTTGCCTTGAAATGTCTCATATTGTTCCCTATAGAGAGTTATAAAATTCATCCATTTCTTCCTTGGGCGCTACTGACATATGCTGTTGTAACTGCACTGGATTTGAATCTGGATTTGAGTCGGGCTCAGACCCACTCTCCAGGCGGATCCTATGATCCAGGTCCTGAGTGCTTCCAGAAATGAGTCGGACAGGTTTGTGCGTGTACGGGGGTATGAAGAGGGTTGAGTTCAAACCTGAATCTGAGCCTGGATTTACAATGCAGTATAAATATTCCCCCACTGGCCTACTGGGTCACCTTGGGCAAGTCACATCCCCGTTCTGTGCCTCAGTTTCCCCATCTGTAAAATGGGGATGGTGATACCGACCTTCATTGTAAAGTACTTTGAGGTTGACTGATTAAAAAGCTCTATATAAGAGCTAGGGATTATTACTGGTATTGCAGTTATCACCTAGAGATCGCAACTGAAATCAGGGCCCCATGCACTGAGCACTAGATATAGGGTGACCAGATGTCCTGATTGTTATCAGGACCATCACGATATTAGGGGCTTTGCCTTATATATGCAACTGTACCCCCCACCCCCGGAAAAAGGTGTCCTGATCTTTCACACTTGCTATCTGGTCAACCTAAGTAGATAGGCCCATATAAGGCCTAGTCTTATATTCAAAGTTGCATTGGTTTCCCTTTTATTGTTGCTATCATTATTATGATGATTTATTTATCCATTTGTACTGTGGTACCACCTAGAAACCCTAGTCAGGGCCCAGCACCCATTGTGTTAGGGGCTGTACAGACAAAGAACAACAAAAAATGGTCCCTGCCTGAAAAAATTTACAATCCAAGTATCAGCTTCAAAACTGACTTAGCTAAATGAGTGCAAAGCTCTGTCTACACCAGTGGTTCCCAAACTTGTTCCACCGCTTGTGCAGGGAAAGCCCCTGGCGGGCCGGGCTGGTTTGTTTACTTGCTGGTCCGCAGGTTCGGCCGATCGCGGCTCCCTGTGGCTGCGGTTCGCTGCTCCAGGCCAATGGGAGCTGCTGGAAGCGACGGCCAGTACGTCCCTCGGCCCGCGCTGCTTCCCGCAGCCCCCATTGGCCTGGAGCAGTGAACCGCAGCCACTGGGAGCCGCGATCGGCCAAACCTGCGGACGCGGCAGGTAAACAAACCGGCCCGGCCCACCAGGGGCTTTCCCTGCACAAGCGGCAGAACAAGTTTGGGAACCACTGGTGTAGACACTTTGAATTCAATTTAAAATCAGCTGATATCAATTTATCTGAACTTGATATCGATAAACGTTAATTGGATCCTTTTTATCCAAAGGCCCCACTTTGGGGCCTGATCCAACCCCCTAATTCTTGAGGGGGCTAGGCCACTACTGAAGAGATTCCCCCTCGTAAATTACACAACCTTGTGCTTGAGTGAGATGGATAATGCAGCTTTAACACACACTTATTTGTCACCTAAGCAACTGGGGAAATCAAATCAAGGCTTTTTAAGCTCCTTCAAATTGCACACGTTTATTATTGTCTCTCTCTCTCTCCCCGCTTCCCTTCTCTTCCTTTCTGATGTCCTGAAGATGTGCTAATTACGAGCTCAGGTTCGTCTATTATCGTTTGGCGCTGTGAGCCGGCTCCGTAAAAGCATGACAGCGAACATTAGAACTAAGGGATGCAAAGTTTTGCTTGAGCTGACAACACCACGGGGAGAGTTTCGTTGCTTTTAGACGAGGCACCAGGGAGCTGACAATTCAAAATAGCCCCAGGTGGATAGCGAAAGACGGCAATTTTACACTTGTTCTGGACATATTATCGACTATTAAGAAAAAAAAAGGATGTATTTTTATGTGCACTAAAGGGGGGGTGGAGGGACCTGTATTTTACTAATAGGCACTTGAATATTTAAAAGTAGCATTCTTTTTATTTATTTTTAATTTCTTTTCTGTTTGGTTCCCCATTTTGTTTTGAAGGCCATCTCTCCGCTCCACTGTTTGACATTGATTGACAGCTGTGCTGATCATTTGAAATGATGCACTCGTTGAAGTAACTTTTTTTTTATTTAATATATATAATAATTATTATAAAGACTCTTTTATGCACAGCCACCCCTTGATGGAAAGAAAGTTCTGATTTTAAATGGCAGGCACAGATAAATGCAGGAATAGGTAAATACGAAAACAGAAAACTCAGTAATAATGGGGAATTTCAGCTATCCCCACAGTGACTGGGTACATGTCACCTCTGGACAGGATGTAGAGATAAAATTTCTAGAACACCATTAATGACTTCTTGGATCAGCTAATCCTGGAACCCTCATGGGGAGAGACAATTCTTGATTCAGTCCTAAGTAATAATATATGGAGATATGCCTATCTCATAGAGCTGGAAGGGACCTTGAAAGGTCATTGAGTCCAGCCCCCTGCCTTCACTAGCAGGACCAAGTACTGATTTTTGCCCCAGATCCCTAAGTGGCCCCCTCAAGGACTGAGCTCACAACCCTGGGTTTAAGCAGGCCAATGCTCAAATCACTGAGCTATCCCTCCCCCCCAAAGTGCTGCATAGAATCTGGTCCAAGCGGTGAATATAGCTGAACCGCTTGGTAACAGTGACCATAACATAGTACATATAAACATCCTTGTAAGGGGTGAAAATACCAAAGAAACCCACCACTGTAGCATATAACTTTGGAAAGGGGAATGATACAAAAATGAGGAGGCTAGTTAAATGGAAATGGAAATGGAAAAGAACAGTCACAAGAGTGAAATGCCTGCAAGCTGCATGGAAACTTTTTAAAAATACTATAATAGAGGCTGAAGCTATATGTATATCCCAAATAATAAATAAAAACAGTAAGAAGACCAAAAAAAAAAAAAAGCCACCATGGCTAAACAGAGTAAAAGAGGCAGTCGGAGACAACAAGACATCTTTTTAAAATGGGAAGTAAAATCCTACTGAGGAAAATAGAATGGAACATAAGCTCTGGCAAGTCAAATACAAAAGTATAATTCGGCAGGCCAAAAAAGCATTTGAAAAGCAACTAGCAAAAGACAGAGCAAAAATGTTTAGAGGCACCAGAAGCAGGAAGCCTGTCAAACAGTCAGTGGGGCCACTGGACAATTGAGGTGCTAAAGGAGCATTCAAGGAAGATAAGGCCATTGCGGAGAAGTTAAATGGATTCTTTGCATTGGTCTTCACTGCCGAGGATGTGAGGGAGATTCCCACACCTGAGCCATTCTTTTTTGTGACAAATCTGAGGAACTGTCCCAGGCTGAGGTCAATGGGGAGGTTTTGGAACAAATTGGTAAATTAAACTGTAATAAGACGCCAGGGCCAGATGGAATTCACCCAAGAGTTCTGAAGGAACTCAAATGTGAAACTGCAGAACTAACTAACTGTGGTATGTAACCTATCGTTGAAATCAGGCTCTGTTCCAGATGACTGGAGAATTGCTACCGATTTTTAAAAAAGGCTGAAGAGGTGATCCTTGCAGTTTCAGACCAGTAAGCCTAACTTCAGTACCAGGCAAATTGGTTAAAACTATAGTAAAGAACACAATGATCAGACACACAGATGAACACGATATGTTGGGGAAGAGTCAACACGGCTTTTGTAAAGGGAAATCATGCCTCACCAATCTATTAGAATTCTTTGGGGATGTCCTCAAACATGTGGACAAGGGTGATGTAGTGGACATAGTGTACTTGAACTTTCAGAAAGCCTTTGACAAGGTCCCTCACCAAAGGCTCTTAAGCAAAGTAAGCAGTCATGGGATAAGAGGGAAGGTCCTCTCATGGATCAGTAACTGGTTAAAAGATAGGAAATAAAGGGTAGGAATAAATGGTCAGTTTTCACAGTGGAGAAAGGTAAATAGCAGGGATCTGTACTGGGACCAGTGCTGTTCAACATGTTCATAAATGACCTGGAAAAAGGGGTAAATAGTGAAGTGGCAAAGTTTACAGATGATAGAAAATTACTTAAGGTAGTAAAGTCCAAAGCAGACTGTGAAGAGTTACAAAGGGAATCTCACAAAACTGTGTGACAGGGTAACAAAATGGCAGATGAAATTCAGTCTTGATAAATGCAAAGTAAGGCACATTGGAAAATATAATCCCAACTATCCATACAAAATGATGGGGCCTAATTAGCACTCAAGAAAGAGTCATTGTGGATAGTTCTCTGAAAACATCTGCTCAGTGTGAAGCAGCAGTCAGAAAAGCTAACAGGATGTTGGGAACCATTAGGAAAGGGATAGGTAGGTAATAAGACATAAAATACCAGAATGCCTCTATATAAAGCCATGGTACGCCCACACCTTGAATGCTGCAGGCAGTTCTGGTCATGCCAGCACAAAAATATATATTAGAATTTGAAAAAACACAGAAAAGGGCAACAAAAATTATTAGGGGTGTGGAACAGCTTTCATACAAGGAGAAAGTAAAAAGATGGGGGTCTGGTCATCTTAGAAAAGAATCAACTAAGGGGAGAGATGACAGAGATCCATCAAATCATGAATGGTGTGGGGAAAGTGACTAAGGAAATGTTATTTACCGCTTCACGTAACACAAGAACTATGGATCACCCACTGAGATTAATAGGCAGCAGGCTGAAAACAAACAGAAGGACGTACTTCTTCACACAACCCACAGTCAACTGGTGGACAGAGGCGGATTAAGCTTTTGTGGGGCCCTGAGCCAGAGCAAGTGGGGGCCACTCCCCACCCCTTCCGCCTGCAGCCCCCCCGCCGCCATGCTCCTGCTGGGGAAATGGGGGGGGGGGGGCTTCCCCCGCCCGCCCAGTGATCCTGCCAGGGAGCGGGGGAAGCCTGTTCCATTTTTCTAGGGCCCCCCAATTGACCGGGGCCCCTGGGCACAGGCCCTGTTGGCCCAGTGGCTAATCCACCACTGCTTGTGGAACTCCTTGCCAGGGGATGTTGTGAAGGCCAAAAGTATAATTGGGTTTAAAAAAAAGACTTAGATAAGTTCATTGAGGAAGATCCATTCATGGCTATTAACCAAGATAGGCAGGGACACAACCCCTTGCTCTGGGTGTTTCTAAACCTCTGTTTGCCAGAAGCTGGGACCGGGCGACAGGGGATGGATCACTTGATAAATTACCCTGGTCTGTTCATTCCCTCTGAAGCACTTGGCACTGACCACTCTCAGAAGACAGGATGCTGGGCTAGATGGACCATTGGTCTGACCCAATATGGCCGTTCTTATGTCTTATGTTCTTAAGTCATTATTGGAACTAGGTAGAAACTTTCTAGCTCTTGATTCTTTGGGTCTGATGCTCATTTACACGAAGAACTCCTCTGCACGGCTCTGGTAGCATAAAGGGGCCTCTGAGCGGGCATACAGAGCCAGAGAGGTGTAAGAGCCTGAGTGTGAAGCCTTTTTCTTTCTTCTTCAATGCAGATAGGTTTGATTATTGAGTATCATCTCCCCCAGTGATAACTTTTCTTAGTGGCCTTTCCAGATTGTCCTTGAATTAATTCCAGAGGACGCCCTCCTGTTGATGCGTGTAACGTATGAAATTCACCCTCTCGAATGTTTGTTTAAAATATTTCCCCTAGACGTTATTTATAGAAGGGTCAAACGAAGCAGCGTCAATGTCCTTTGGTTTGAAAAGGCCATTTTTGACTTTTCTCTAATGGGCTTTTAAAAACCTGTAATAAAACATCGCCGCCTTCTGTGTAGCGATTCTCTCCCCCCCGCTCCTCCCAGCCTTTGATTTCTAAGAAGGCTGTGGGTCCTTTCTGCTCGAAACATAGTCTGGGCAGAGATGCTGCGGAGGGGAAGGATGGTCCAGTGGTTGTCGCCTATTGGAGACAGGGAGAGCTTGATCTAACCCAAAGCTATCTTTACTTGTAACACAGGGAGTGTCAGACTGGCTCAGAACCAGGGTCCATCTGACACCGTGTCCCATCCCCACCATCTGCTTCAGAGAATGGTACACTAGCCTCTGCAGTGATGGGACAATCTGCACCCAGGGGATGTTTTCCTCCTGACCCCATCAATTCGAGGTTGGTTTTGTGCCCTGAAGCATGAGGGTTTACAGCCTTTGGGGCCTTTTTAAATCCCTGTTATCATACCCTTGGATATTCTTGTGTGTCCTATCACTGTCCCATCACTCTGGAGTTGAGGCTGCTCGGCATCTTGCTAAATTAGGTCCTAACAGAACAGCCCAAGGCCTATATTGGCCGATAATTGTTCTTTGGTGGTGCGTGTGTGTCATCATTTCTGTGGCTCTCAGTCCAGCCAGTACCTAGTAGCACAGTAGGTCTGAATTACTGCCAAAGAAGACACCAGTGACGCATTGTCCAAGTCTGTGGAATTGGCCGCGGGAGCAGCTGGGTCTGACATTGGCTGAGTACAGGGGTTGCCGTTGATTGCACGGATGAAGCAATCTGTTGGTGTTATGGAATGCAAATAGTCCTGCATCTGCTGACTTGCATCCTCTGCTTGGCAAAGGTTTTGCACTGAATCCAACCACTACACTGTTCTCTCTTCTCTTCTCTCTGGGTTCTTGTACCGCCCCTCAGCACTATCCTATCTCAGCCCCTTCCAGTCGCGCATTAAACAACAGGTCGAACATTGGTCTTGGGTCGTTCATTCTCTCATCCTCACACCAGCGGGAGAGTTTTGTGTGCCTGGTGGGGTGATTTATTTTGGTAGGGTCTCCTTTTTTGGACTGCACTGCTGTGTGTTTATATTAGAAAAGGCAGGTCAGAGACGCGCACTGTGCACTTAGATCAGCCCTCATCCCATGACTTGAGGTTCTTAGAGATATGCAGGGTGGCCCCGGGCACGTACAGGACAGGCCACCGGGTGACCCCGGGCCTGTTCTTGTGCACAGCAGACAAGATCTCTGAATCTCCCTTGTCTAAAACGGTTTCTCTGTTACAGTGCATCTCACCCAGACGTCCCCGGGCTTCCTGGCTCAGGACACCTGTGTTCCGGCTGCACCGGCCAGTGCCCGAATCGTGCTCTGGGGAGGTTTTTTAAGCCGCCTTCAAGCGCTCAGGAGACGGAGAATAACAGATAAACAAACAATTAGGCTATTGTGGCTCCCGGCTGACAACAGGCACGAGGGGTGGAAGATTGCTGCATTCAGCTTGATTGTTCCCAGTGGAGCCTGCCCTGGCAGCAGTTCCTGAACAGATGGATAATAAGATGATGAGTTCCTAATGGGATACGCTCGGTACAGAGAGAAGTGTTTGCAAACCCCACATTGTTCCCCTATTAGGAACCCAAAATGGAGGCCCCGGGCTGTCAGTTTTGCAGCCCCCAGAGGCGATGGATTCAGCCTGAGCTGCGCTGCTGCAGCATCATTGGGAGGGGCAGCGTGGCCTTGTGGTTACAGCGCTAGACGGGGACCTGGGTGCTGTCCCATAGCTCTAGATTTTGTTTAGCGGCGTGAAATGTGCAGGGAAGACAGCATGGTTTAGTGGGTAGGGGACTCAGGACATCTGGGTTCTATTCCTGACCTGCGCGGTGACCTTGGGCAAAGCACATCCCTCCTCTGTGCCTCAGTTTCCCCGCCCACCTTTTGTCTACTTAGCTTGTAAGCTTTTCAGGGCAGGATCTGTCTCTCGCTCTCTGTCTGTACAGCACCTAGCACAATGGGCCCTGATCTCGGCAGGGCTTTCTAGATGCTATAATAATATTTCTTTTTTTACTCTGTATCACGGTCCCACTCAATGGGGCTGGCTTATCGGGATCTGTCGTCTGCGTAATGGGACACCTGGCCCAGGAGTTGACGACACCACTCATTGTTATATGCTCAGCACTGAACCCTGTAACCAATGCATTGAATGAAAGGTCATAGAATCATAGAATCATAGAACTTGAGATCAGAAGGGACCATTATGATCATCTAGTCTGACCTCCTGCATGATGCAGGCCACAAAAGTGGACCCAGCCACCCCTGAAATAACTCTCACCCTTGACTCAGCTGTTGAAGGCCCCAAAACCTGATTTGGTGACTTCAAGCAGCAGATAAACCTCTAGCAAACAACCCCTGCCCCATGCTCGGAGGAAGGAGAAAAACCTCCAGGGCCTCTGCCAATCTACCCCGGAGGTCCCCAAATCAGAGCCACAAAACAGCCAGATCTGGGGTTCTGGTTCCGGCCACTCTAAAGAAAAGATCCAGTGATGCAGTTGAGACCCAAACCTCCCCAAGGATCAGTGGCGTTTGGAGCTACGGATTTAGTCTGAGTACATCTTGGTGTGAGATCTTGCCCTCGACTAGGGTGACCAGACAGCAAATGTGAAAAATCGGGATGGGAGGTGTGGGGTAATAGGAGCCTATATAAGAAAAAGACCCCAAAATCGGGACTGTCCCTATAAAATCGGGACATCTGGTCACCCTAGCCAGCGCCGGCTCCAGGGTTTTTGCTGCCCCAGGCAGCAAAAAAAAAAAGCCGCGATTGCGATCTGCGGCGGCAATTCGGCGGGAGGTCCTTCGCTCCGAGCGGGAGTGAGGGACCCTCCGCCGAATTGCCGCCGAATAGCTGGACGTGCCGCCCCTCTCCCGAGTGGCCGCCCCAAGCACCTGCTTGTTCAGCTGGTGCCTGGAGCCAGCCCTGACCCTAGCCCTCGCTACGGTCCAGGTTCAGTAAAGCATCCGCATGCAGGATTCGGGAATGACACTTACACGCCTGCTTCAAGTTAAGCGCCCCTGGAATAAGTCTCCCTCCCTGAAGCTGCATCACCGCCCCTGGCTCCTTTGCATTCTTTCCACCAAGGTAACATGTAACAGTCGCGGTTGGGCTCGATTTTTCCTGAGACACGTGCCCCCATCCCACTAGGTGGGACCATCTGTCTCCGCCGCCGGTGGCTGGCGAACAGACAGCTCGGCTTCCCAAATGCGCAGAGCCCCAGGGCACTCCAGCAAGAAGAAGAAAACCTGGAATGAATTCAGCAATCATCAGTTTTAATTATAACGCCAGCTCCACCAAAAAAAAAAAAAAAAGAAGAAGAAGAAGTGGTGGGGTTTTTTTTTGTTTTGTTTTGTTTGTTTGTTTCCAAAGAGAAATCCACAATCCACAGCAAAATATCTTTACAAAGGAGAAGGGGGAAATTAAAAAACAAAAGGAGACGGGGGGTGGGGGAATATACACTTTCATGTTCAAGGGGAGAACAGAAGAATTCAGGATATAATATAGGTTTATTTTATTTATAAATAGTCCATGCCTCAGGCCTCTTTTATTCCACGGGGATTGGTAAACTTTACCCCTCCCCATCCCACCACACACACACACACACACACACGGGCAATGAGATTGCAGGCTCGGCTTTGTGTGTGTCTTACCAAGCCATAGCCCCCCTCCCCCTTTTTTTTGACAACCCTCCTGCCCCCACCAAAAAAGGGAGAGAGCAATTTGTCGCATGATCAAGGCCACTCCGGTAATGAGTCCTCAGTTCTCAGCCGCCGGATACCAAATCCTGATATAGTCAAAAGCCAGAGACAGGCTCGCGTGGGCTCAGCTGCCCAGCCGTCGGATTCGGCACGCGCAGGCTGCCGGGCAGCGTCAAGTCGTTGGGCGCTTGGAAGTCCCACGGGTAGGGTGCAGATTGTCCCTGGTTTGCAGAGTCCCCTCGCAGGCCGGGGTCGGAGGAAGGTACAGATTTTTCCGTGCGTACAGGTCAAACAGAAGCAAACGGGTACAGGTAGCTGCATGATTAAATGTGGTTATGTCTGTGTCACGCTGGTAGATTAGATCGGGGCTGGGAGGGGGGGGGCAAGTGGGAATTCCTGCCCCATTGGGAATGGAACAGGAAGGGCCTTTTGAGAATCGACCCCCTGAAGAATCAGTTCCACTCCCCTTTGTTCTCCGGAGTCCAGACGCTGGGCCCCATGCCCCACGCCCCAGCGCCGTGGGACCGTCAACCCCCGCCCTCCAACGTGCCGGAGGTGAGTCCTGCCCGTTCCTCCAAAGCAGGGAGGGGTCACGGCGATCCTTCCTGCTCCGGACGGAATCCAGGGGCGCGTCTCTGCTGCCCCGGAAACCCCAGCTCCTCCTGCCGCCCTCCTCACTGAATGGGGATGTAGGGCCAGTTAAAGCTAGATCCCGACAGCAGCATGTCCCGGATTAAGGTCTCGATGGGCGTCTTGCCCACCAGGCGGACGAAGAAGAGCTGCTCGATGACGGGCGCGGAGACGATGCGCAGGGAGGGCATGCGGAGCAGCAGCCGGCCGAAGCGGCTGGGCTGGTTGGGGTACTGATTCCGGACGTACTCCTCCAGGGCACACTGCGACTTCTCCTGGATGCTCTCCACGGGGCCCAGATCCGAGAGGCCCACTGCGTCTGCAAGGAGAGCAAGGGAGGAGGCGGGTGAGGGAACACGGCTCTCGGTAGCAGCCTGTATGGGGCAGTTCTGCAGGGCATGGTCAGGGTTAATCTGTGGAACTCCCTGCCGCAGGTCACAGTTGGGGCTAACTTGTAGGACTCCTTGGCACAGTAAAGGTTAACCTGTGGGTCTCCCTGGCACAGCCAATTAACCTGCGGGACCAGGGCCGGCGCAACCCATTAGGCGACCTAGGCGGTCGCCTAGGGCACTGCTATTTGGGGGGCGCCGGCGCCCCGTCCGTCCGTGGAAATTTGGGGGCGGGACCTTCCGCCGCCGCTGTTGGGGGCGGCATTTCAGGGGCGGGACCTTCCGCCGCCTAGGGCGCCGGAAAAGCTGGCAGCGCTCCCTGGCAATGGGGATCAAATCAATGACCAGAAGCTTGTTAGGCACATTACAGGCTGACCAAACAGACACGGTGCTTCCCTCCAAGCAGTTCCCAACCCAGTTATGCACGTGATGCAATGAATAACAAACAACAGAGAGGGACTGGATGTGGAGAGACAAGAGAACCTGGGAAACTGAGGCACTGATCAGTCAATTGACTGCCACAAGATCACAGGTGGAAATAGAACCCAGAGAGGCCTGAATCTCAGTGACCCTTGTTCTAGCCACCTTGTCCTCCCTCCCAGGAGCCCTGACTCCCACTCCCCAATTTTAGCTGCACGCTTGTTTTGGTAAATGAGCGGGTTTTACAGTTTGTATAATTCCTGAACCAAACCGCTAGCCACCTGGGCTCGTTAGAGTTCCGTGACCTTCAGCCGAGTAAGGGAGTTTGCCTCAGAGTCCTGTTTAAACTGCAATATGCTACATAATGCCCTGCCAAAAGTCCCGCCCCCCCAGCATCAGCTGGATACCGGCGCTAAGTGAAAGGTTCTAAATGAAAACGCTTTGGGGGCATAAAAATGGGCATTTTTGCAATAACGAAATGCATGGCTAGAGACTCTCAGCTTTTCTTTCTCGGTGGCATGTTTTTACCAAAATCATTCTCAAAAACCGGATTTTTTCATAAAGGAAAATCTTCTATCGTGTTTTCAATTGTTAAACAATCCTGGGGAAAATAATTTTCCGGGTGAGAAATGGGTCTGTTTCGAACCCGGCCCAAAGGAAACAGCTGGCACTTCGCTTTGACGTTTTCAACCCGCTGTGCTGCATACACTAGTTTTCCCTTCCAGCCCTAAAATGTGCGTGGTGTTTTTGTGCGCTGTTCCAAAGCTGCCACGTCCCACCCCAGCAGTGGCTGCATCGTAGCAGCAATTGCCGCAATTTCCCCGGGGCTTTTCGAGACCCTTTGGGATGGAAGGTGCCAATAAACGTCTCCGTGATCAAAGAGAAGCGAGCGTTCCGTTCCTCGCCCTTCCAAACCCCTTCGCCCCATGCAGCCTCGTCCCCAATCCCCAGGAGGCTAGATTCACAAACTCCTCCCTGCCTTGCCCTCTACGTCTCCCAGCGGCCTATTCTCTCTAGAGCAACGCTCACCCCCGGGCTCCTTCCAAACACATCTCCCCAGCCCCAGCCATTCATCCTCGAAGCGGGAGCGGTTCCCCTAGGGCCCGGAGCGCGAGGAGCAGGGGGAAGGTCGGTGTTTCCCAGCCTGCAATAAAGGCCCAGCCGAGTTTGCTCAATTCACGGCCTGAATTGAGGCAAAGGAGAAGGGGCTCCTTTCACAGCCCTGAATGAGCTCTCGCCATTCAGTCGGGGGCCGTGACCACTATTGACAGCTCTGAAAGGGGGGCTCGGAGCGAACACATTCACACCCGCAGCCTTTCAAACGCGGCCCAGCCATTACACAGACATTTAGCCCGGGCTGAAAGAATGGCTCCAACGCCGCCGACAATAGCTGGCTCCTAAAAACTCTCATCATGCCACCCTTCCTCCAAAGGCCACCAAGGGGCTGGGCGGATGGGGTGCCCCTGGGAGGTGCAGTGGGGGAGAGGGGATGGGCTGCCCTAGGGGTGTCTTGCAAAAATCTCCCCAGGGTTGCGGCTTCGTTGTTATTATGGCAGGTCCTAGAGATCCCAGCTGAGATCGGGGCCCCGCGGTGCCGGGCGCTGCCTCTGCTCTGCAGAGCTTAGGCTCAATAGACAAGACCGACCAAACGTGGGAGCGGAAGCAGAGGCATAGAGACCCCTCCCCCAACTGAGATCGTGGCCCCATCGGGCCAGGTGCTGTACATACACGTAGCAAGAGACAGACCCTACCCCCCAAGAACTTGTCAGCGAAATTGACCAGACAGACAAAGAGTGGTTGGGGAAACTGAGGCAGAGAGGGGCAAAGTGACTTACCCGAGATCACACAGCAGGTCAGTGGCAGAGCCAAGAATAAACCCTAGGTCTCGTGAGAGCCCCGCCAGACCTTAGCCACTAGTCCACGCTGCCTCCCTCTTACTGGGGTGAGCAACTGGGTTACTCATGCCGTTTGGCTCTGCCGATGCACCTTAGTCCTGTCCGCGTCCTGCCCTGCTTCCCCCCAGAGCTCTGCTGATGGCCCTTAGTGCTCCTGCTATTCCAGCCCTAGGATCCCCCCTCCCCACAGTTCTGCCCATGCACCTCACTCCTGACCCACACCCCATCCTGCTCTGCCAGTCATGATGTTCCCCCCGATGCCCCTCAATTGCAACATGCAGCCCCCCTGCTATTCCAGGCCTAGTCCCCCCCAAGCTTGGCTGATGCCCCTCAATCCTGACCTCTGACTCTAGCACAGAGACAGCCAGTCCGATGGACTGGCAGCAACGGGTTTACAAAGGGGGGGGGCGGAGCAGGAACTTAGCTGTGATCCCCAAGCTTGCCGGCCCCGAGATGTAAAAAAATAAATAAATCTGAGGCTCTTTTTTGATTTCCCTTCTGCTGGGAGTCACGTTTTCAAGCTTTTCTGTGCTCCCACAAGGGCTAGAAACTTTGTGGTTTTGGTAATTGAAAGCCGAGATTTACACATCGTCACATGACTCCAGGAGCGGGGGCTTTAAAAAACCAGATGACATAGCAGGATACTCACAATAAAACCACAAGAGCTAGCAGCACTGGGGGAGACCTCATTGTGTGTGTGTCGGGGAGCGGGGTGTCCCAGAAAATGAATCCTACACTAGGACTTGCTTGACAGCGAAAATGTATTTGGGGGGAAAGTGGGGAAGCCTGGGAAATTTCCTTTCTAAAAAACCTGTCCACTTTCTGGCTCTAAATGGTCAGGGGAATTCACTTGAGTGGACTAAGACCGGCTGGCTCAGGGGATGGAGAAAGGGGTACATGCAGCCTGGCCCAGATGGGGGCGAGACCAAATGTCACTGGTCAGTGGCCTGGAAACTGAGCTCTCTTCTCGGCTCGTCTGCCGGTCAGGGCTGGCAGCGTGCTGGGGCAGAGGGCAGTGTTCAGCTGCTGCGGTAGCCTGCCCTGCTGCACGCATTGCCTCGACCGGCAATTGATTCTCCGTGGGCCCTGCGTGGTGGCTGGTACTTGGCCCTAAGGTGACCAGACAGCAAATGTGAAAAATCGGGACAGGGAGTGGGGGGGGGGGAATAGGAGCCTATATAAGAAAAAGACCCAAAAATCGGGACTGTCCCTATAAAATCGGGACATCTGGTCACCCTACTTGGCCCTGGTGTGAGTGGCTGTGCACAGCGTGGGACAAATGGCGAATCGGATCAGGCTGTGTACAGAAGACACCGGAGATGGGATCTGTGAAGTGGCACACAGACGGACCACGGAGAGTTGCCTGGGGCAGCAAAACGCATGGTCACTCAGGCTGGGAGGCAGAGGCCAGTAAAGGCAGTGTGGTCTAGTGGTGAGGGAGGTGGTCTAGGAGACCTGGGTTCGATTGCTGGTTTTGCTGGGTGGCCTTGGGCAAATCATTTCTCCATCAGGTTATAAGCTCTTTGGGGCAGGACCTTTTACTAGGCATGGTACAACACCTAGCGCCATGGGGCCGCAAGATCAGCTAGGGCCTCTGGGTACTACTGTAATAATTGGCCCCTGGGAAGCCGGCATCAAAGGATGACAGGGCCCCCTATGAAGCGAACCTGCCCATATTCCACACTGAGATCAGCCTGATCGATGCCATTTGCTCCAAAGTCTGAGCCCCTCTCTAGCTGCCTTCCCGGGCAATCGCCATGGGGGCCGTGCAGTCAGGCACGGTGTGATCTCTCGCGTAAGGGGCACACGCGTGGCTATTCCTGGCTGGAGGGGCAACCCTGCCAGCCCTGAGCTGCAGCTCTCATGGCTTCACCAGGCCTCTTGCGACAGCAGCTGGTTTTCCTCAAAGCGCCAGCTCCCGGCATCAGGGGATGATGGGAGAATCTCAGCTTTCATTCTTTCTTCTGCTTTTTAATTATTTTTTTTTAAGTACCCTTCTCGCCCCGCCAGTTGCAGCTAGAAGCTTGAAAACGTGAAGCCCACATTTGCTATTGAAAAAGAAATCGCCTCCAGGGAGAGAAAAGCGGGGAGAGGTGAGGGGGAAAATGTTCATTTCTGTTTTTTTCTTTGCTGGGTTTTTGACTTCCCTGATTCAATGATCCTCCTTAGTGTCAGTCTGTTTTTAATCAGCTTCGCTTTCTCCTGAACTCGCAAAATGCTGGCGATCTGTCAGGTTTCCAGCACTGCTAGAGAATTGTATAAAAACCCTCGTGTTTTTTGAGCCAATCTTGTGATTTAGGCAGAGGGGGCTGGACTCAAGATTTTCAGTGACTCCTACCTGTCAGTAATAGAGCGGGCCTACAGGTCACTAATCCAGCCAGGCATTCCCTGACCAGTAAAATATCATCGCTTCCTGACTAGGATCAGATGGGGGATTTTAACCTTAATTGAGAAGGGCTGATTCTTCACCGGGTTTCCACTCTAAAACCCCATCCGTCGGCGATCAGGGGTCAATCTATCCACCGACTGGAATGCTGCAGCAGCGTAACAGCTGACTCTTGGAAACGCAGGCCTGAACTGAGTGCAAATGTCTGGACTTTTTTAAGGACATCTGCTCTCAGATTAATTTCCCTGTGTGGCTAGGAATACCAGACTTGCCAGGAGACTATTGATCTATTGATCCTGTTTTTTGCCAGACCGGAACAAATGTCTCCAGTCTGCGGGTCACCTGCCTACCGTGTCCTCAGAGACTTATGCTCCAGCCCTGTCCTGCTGGAATAACCCATTCATATTTCTCCACCTAGAACCAATGCTGGACAACCCAACCTAAATATATGCCTCGCTGTGCAGTTCAGTACAAAGGGAGTATATGGTAGATTCCACCCGGACCCCAGCTAGCACTTCCATGTGGATTTTCCCACACCAGAGTGAGCGTGGAAAATCAGAACAAGGAAACACCCCTGCCCATCACTGCCCTCTTGTGCTGCTGTGGGCGGTGGCTTTTTCTAACAGCTGCTCTTCTTTGCACCCCAACTCCTGGTTCTCCTGTGCAGCGTTGCGGGGAAGTCAGACCCCCCCAGTGCTTGTGACATCACAACCTACTGCCCCGGCAACGGCTGATGTCACAAGTCCAGCACAATGACTGTGCTGCTGGCACCGCAAGGGGCAAACCTCCGATTTCAAGGAGAGCCGCGTAGCAAAGAGGAAACCAGAGCTAAGCCCTGGATTCCTGTGTGGACTGAGGCCCCTGAGAAAACATTCAGCAGTGCAAAGTGAGCGTAAGAGGCTCCCAGATCAGAACGGTAGTGGGCTGCATTCAATGTGCATCAGCCTCAATAACTGAGCAAGATGCAGGGCAAATAGAGAATGCCCAGACTCCATGCAAGAATGCCCAGACTCCATGGTATTATCTGTAATGGATCCTCTTCTCACAGCTGGGCCAGAAAGAGTTTTCCTGACCCATGAAAAATTTTGCGCTATCAACAAAAAAAGTCCCACCCTGAATCAGGATGTAAAATCGAAATCTGAAAAATTTTCGCAAATCAAAAACATGGGGGGAAAAAATTGGGTCAGGTCGATTTGAAACATTTTGCTTTGATCATTTTGAAACGCTTTATTTCAATGTCAACCTTTTGATTAAAACACCCCATTTTTTTAGTCTAAATTTACCAACATTTCAAAACAAACAATTGTTTCGTCTCGGGAAACGGACTCTTTTTGGTTTTGCAAATGTCAGAAATGAAACATTTTGACAATCTCATCACTTTCTTTCCCCAGTAATTGCTCGAGTTGGGAGGTTCATCGAAACTGACCCCGTTTTGAGAACAATTTGGGTTTGGGCGAATTTTCAGCAAAAAAATTGCGTGTCTCAAAATTCCACCCGATGAATGTTAATTAAGCCAGAAACTACCAAGAGCCAGATTTTCAAAGAGACTCAGCAACCAGCGGCGCCTATTGAGAATTATAATCCAGTAATTTCCATAGAGAACAATGCAAGCTACTGGGTGCTCAGCACAGTCTTGGAAATCTGGCCCCTTTGTTGGTGTTTTGGTGCCTAAATGAGAGCTGCTGGATGTTAAATTCTTCTGAAAATCTGGAGGAAGGATTGAGAGAAATGAACTAAATCTGATTTCACTGCTGGATGCAGCTCATGGCCTGATCCATGGAGATGGGACACTGAACACACAAATCAGGGTTTAACTTTAAAAAAAAATTTTTTTTGCTTTGAAGTTCAACTTCAGAAAGACCTTTAGAACCTCCTGTGTTCAAAAACCATGAGTCAGATCCCACCCCCCCATCATGCGATTGGCTTTAAAATGCTACAACAAAAGAAAAGCTGAGAAACAATAAAGCTAAGAGTCTCACATAGTCACATGAGTCCAGGAGCTGGGGCTTTAAGAAAACTAGCAAACATCGTGAGACTCACGATAAAATCAATGAGCGTTGGCAACACCGCACTGTCAATTTAGTTCCGACCTCCCCAAATTAGGTTTTTGTTTTAAAAAGGAGGCGTTTAACAAAACCTGATATTAATGGAAATATTTCATGACTTTTTTTTTATGCAATTCTCTTGTGATGTTGAAAACCCTAAAGAGCACCAGCATTTTGCTCTAGCAGGCGAAAGTGAAACTGACAAAAAAAAAAAGCAGAACGTGAAACAAACGAGGTGAAGGTCACCAGCCAAGTAAAATCCTGACACTGAAAACAGAAATGAACATTTTTTCCGCCTTCCCTGCCGCTCCCCCCCCCCCCTTCTCTCCCTGGAGGCGAAGGGACAGAGGAGACACCCCTCAAAACCAAAAGGCTTTGGATCCCATTGAGAAAATGTCCAACGAGGTGGAAAATTTGGGCCGAAAGCCACAATGAAAAATTTGTAACCAGCCCTAAGGATGGGGAGGAGGCAACTACAAAGAGGAGACAGACCTGCCCCGTCCCCCAGCACAACTCACCTGGCGTGCACAAGGCAACGGCTTTCAAAGACACCAGTCACCTGCTCTAGCCCCGCCCCTGCCCCTTGCTGCAACTCACCTGGTGCGAACAAGGGGAGGGGCTTGAGACAGGAATCACCAATGGTGCCCCCGAGCGCCACTCACCTGGTGCGAATAAGGGGAGGGGCTTGAGACAGGAATCACCAATGGTGCCCCCGAGCGCCACTCACCTGGTGCGAACAAGGGGAGGGGCTTGAGACAGGAATCACCAATGGGGGGGGAGAGATCTGCCCCAGCCCCGCCCCCGAGCGCCACTCACCTGGCGTGAAGAGAGCGATGGCCTTGAGGCAGGAGTACTCCGCCGAGTCAACGTGCAGGGCCTTGAGCTTCTCCACCTGCTCCTGGAAAACCCGGATGTGGTCCATGAAGGCCACCACCCGGTCGGCCGACATGGGCGAGGCGTGGAGGCCGGCGGCCGCCAGCAGCGGGGCCACGTGCAGCGGCATGGAGCACTGGGCGGCGTTGAGCACGAAGAGCTCGCTCCAGGTCATGCGCAGCAGGGACACCTGGTCGGAGAGCTGGAAGTCGGGGAAGAAGGGGATGTTCTTGGCCCACTCGATGGCACTGAAGAGCAGGCGGGCGGCCAGCTCGCAGATGTTCTCGATGCCCATGATGTTGGACTGCAGGCACTGGGCCCCATAGCGGGAGGTTGGGTAGGGCTCCGCCCGCAGCAGCAGGGAGATGAAGCTGGTCAGGTAGGAGTGGCCGTTGTACGGATCTCCGTTGTTCAGCAGGTACTGGCCCGGGCTGGTCTGCGTGTGGGCCATGCGTCCCCGTTGCACGGCTGCGGTGAGTGGGAGAGAAGAGAAAGAGACGGGATCACCATCGGAACAGCTGCAGGGAAAGCCGGGGGCTAGCAGAGGTGCTCTGGTTCTGTCGGTAACCGCCTGGCCTGAGACTCGGGTAACTTGGTTCTAATCCCAGTCCTGCCCTTGATCTGCGCCAGATCATCTTCCCGGTCTCCGGGGACTTGCAAGACACCCAGGCTGCAAGGACGCCCCATCAAAGCTTGCGATTAGAATTGGGCCTTGTGACTGTCCTGGCCCAGGCACACTGCTTCTCTGCTCTGTGCCTCTGTTTTCCTCACCCACCCTTTGACCACCTGGCCTATTTGGATCGGAAGCTCTTTGGGGGCAGAGGCGTCTAGCTGGGATTCTGATCTTGGCCGGGGCCTCTACTCTCATACCAAGAAAGAAAGAAAGAATCACTGGGTTGCAGGGGAATTAAATGGGCTTGAACGAAGAGCGACTGGGGGAGGGGGCCGAGATGCAGATGACACTTAGGGCAGGGCTGGCTGGAAAGCAAGGCCAGGGACTCAGATCTTGGTCTCCCACCTCTCAGATGAGCTCCCTCCCCACCTGGCTACCTGGGGTGGGTCACTCTCTTGGAATTTTCCGTATTTATTCCCCCACCCCAAAAAATAATAATCAGAAAATGGGAGGCGGGGCAAAAGAACAGCAAGGTAAAGGACTGGGCTGCGAGGGGGAGGAAGCAGGGAGAGGGAAGGCGAGTGACATCTTGGTTTCCATTTACGAGGGATCAACCAAAGCTTCCTAAAAAGTCAGACTAAATCTTCTCCGCTTTGGCCGAGGTCTCTTTTCTCCAGCATGTTCCCCGCTTTTTAGCTGCGGGGTCGGCCAAGTGATGGCGCCAAGCGTCTATCCCTAGAGGCAGTGGGGCTTTTCCTCCCTCGGCATTTCCCGATGCGAATCGTTTGGTCGGGAAGTTCCCAACCAGCTCTGGTTTAGGATTCGGGTCTGAGGCTGAACTGGGAGTTGGGTTCAGTGGGGAAGCTTGTGAGGTTTGGGCCCAAGCTGCCAAGGGCAGGTAATAATGAGGTGGCTGAAACTCTGTATAATCAGAGGCCTGTTCCTACAACCTTCGCAATGTCTCAGGCATACGTGTCGTGAGATTTCAGCGACCTCTGAATCCTCTGTGCCCTGAGGGGTGAGATTTAATCACCCTGGCACAGGTACGACATGTCTTTCTGAAACAGGCCAGGCCTCTGATCAAAAGAGAATGGAGTCAGGGAGGAATCAACCCATTAAAAGCAAATAATCAATCATATGAGTCTAGAGGGAGAAAAGAAAAGAAGGTCACAAAGATGATAAGAACCACAGTGGGGGGAAAAAATCTGACTGCTGAGGTGGGTAGATTTATACCTGGTTTAGATGGTGTTAAATTTATAAGGGCTATAAACTCTCCTGCTTCAGGGCGTGAGCTAGCCACTCCCTGATGAGGTCAGGAAGGAACTTCCTCCAGGAATAGGTTATTCCACCGGTGTCCACTAGGGGGTGTCCTCTGCGGCATCTAGCCCCAGACACTTTCGGAGACAGGTTAACAGACCAGAGGGACTCTGGATTCCTGTGTTTAAGGCCTGAGTTTTTTCAAGGGTGCTGAGCACGCAGAGTCCCTGCCGAGGCCTCTGGGACTGGCGTAAACATGGCCATTGAGCTTTATTGCCCAAGCTCTGAGTTCAGGGCACCACCGCAGTCTACCATTCCCTGCTGCCGCCCCTAGGAAAATGAGAAAGGCCGAGTCTGTTCACAGCAGTGCACGTCTGTGGGCTTCCCTGGAGTCGCTCCAGATTGACATCGGCCTGGGGGGAGAGCCGGGTCCAGACTGGGGTGTTAATTAGAAAAGCAAAAAGCAAATCTTGTCTGATTAGGAACACAGGCATTGGCAGACTGCGTCAGACCCGAGGTCCATCTAGCCCAGTGGCCTGTCTCCCGCAGCGCCCAGCGCCAGCTGATTTAGAGGAAGGTGTAGAACCCTGTAGAAGGCAGAAGTGGGAAAATCTGCCCCCAGGGAGGTCTCATCCTGATTCTTAATAGTTAGAGCTTCGTTTGAACCCAGAAGCCTGGGGTTTAATCATTATTATTACGATCATCCCTAGCTGTTATACAGCACTTTTCATCCATAGGTCTCAAAGCGCTTCACAAAGGAGGGTCAATATCATTATTCCCATTTTACAGATGGGGAAACTGAGGCACCGAGCGAGGCAGTGACTTGCCCACCATCACCCACCCAGGCCAGTTTCAGAGCTAGGAACAGAACCCAGTACTGCTGAGGGCCCTGTCTTCCATATACTCAGCCACACTGCCTTCTAGATGGTTTGCTAGCAATAAACATTTCAAACTCGGATTCTCCACTGCCCTGCACCTTGTGCTGTCATTGCCGCTGGTGCAAAGTGCTACCACATAGAATGGCAGAGTTTCACGCTGGCGTTGCACTAGTGTAAATGATTGCACAAGGTGTGGGGCAAATGGAGAACCAGGCTACTTCTACAGGAGAAAAAAATATATCTTTTGTTGACTAAGCCCTGAGATGATTCAGACTGAAAGAACTTTTAAAATTAAATTTACTTTTCACCATTG
The DNA here is from genome assembly GCA_003942145.1 of Platysternon megacephalum. Taxonomy (NCBI): domain Eukaryota; kingdom Metazoa; phylum Chordata; order Testudines; family Platysternidae; genus Platysternon; species Platysternon megacephalum. The sequence continues at coordinate 3,135,319 of QXTE01000095.1, forward strand.
ATCCTGTTTTATTTGCTGGCATTTCTCCCAGCTCTCACAGGAACATTATACCGTGATGGGAGGGCGAGGGGGGGGGGGGAGGAAATCTGGCTATGGAACAAACTCCCTGGGGAAATCAGTCAAATCCAGAGGCTGACTGCCTTAGCGCTTCCTCTTCACTCTTGCAACACTGACACCCCCTCTACCCTTGAACCCCAACACAGACTTCCCATCTACCCCCTAATACTGACACGCAGTCTGTCCCTGACTCCCAATGCAGAGACTCCATCTACCCCTGAACCAACACCAACACCCTGTCTGCACCCAAACACCTACAAACCAAAAAAAAAAAAAAGAGGAAATTAATAAAATCTAAAAAAACCCAACCCCTAAAAGCACCCTGCCCCAAGCAGAGTTTTGACCCCTAAAAGGGAAAAGTACCAGAGACGCCATGAAATCCACTAGGGGTTTTGCTTTTGCTCTAGATTTTAAATGGAATGTGCCCAGATGTTGCGATGATGAGTGGCAGTGAAAAACCCTGAGCTAGATAGGGACACTGGTCAATTTAACTGGTTTGTTATTAGTCAGTTTCACTCTCAAATGCCCCTGAATTAGCCCAAGGATCGTGGCTTTGAGACTCCAGCTAGAGCTGTGGATAACAGGCCTTTTGGTTTGCTGGCCCGTCTGAAAAGTTGGGGGGAGGGGAACTGTTTTCGGTGGACACGCAAATGAAATTTTTCAGCTTTTTCAGCAAATCAGAAACAAATATTTTCAGGTTGAACAAAATGTTTTGTTTGACCCGAACCAAAACGTTTCCTTTTGACTTCCACCTTTTTAAAAATGGTTTTGCCTTGTTAAGTCAAAATCTGAAAAATGGAAACGTTTCGTTAGCAAAATGTCAAAACAGGAAACATTTTGACTTGTTCACAGTTTTGTTTTAACCAAAACAATTCAACGCAATCGACACAAACCCGTGAATCGGTCGACCAAAATCTGCCCTTGGGCAGTCAAAAAATGTTTCAGAGGCATAGTCTCACCCAACTCTATTTCCAGCACTGCAAGGGAAGGGTCTGAATTAAAAACCTGTTTGGGCTGAAATGAAAACACAGCCAGTGCTCGGAGGGTGTAAGCAGATCAAGTTTTGTAAATCTTTCCCCCTCGTCTCCTATATGCTGGGCCTGATTCCCTGTTTAGAGCCGCTTCTGAATCACAGTTTTGGTGGGGAAACGGGGGGGAGGGGAGGGGGGTGGCACTGTTAAGAAATGGGCTTGCGGCCCAATCAGCACAGAGCTGTGGCCCAAGTGACATCCTCAGGGCCATACAGGTAGTATTGGATGCAACCCACAACGGTAAATAGGTTGAGAACCACTAGAGTTAGATCATGAACCCTTTGGGGTAGGGGCTGGCTCTCTCTGGGTCTGTGCAGACACCTGGCATGACAGGGGCCCTGATCTCAGGGCCTGTAGAAGCTATGGGGCCAATCACTCCCCCCACCCCTGCAGCAGTTTGACCATTTACAGCCCTGAATGGGGGGTGCGATGCCGTGATATTGAGTGGGGCAGATGGTTTCGTCCTAGGAGAGGCGCAAATGCCCCCTCCCGCCCATTCTGGGGTTTGGTTTTAATGGCATCAGGCTCCACCCATGAGTCAAGTGCAGCTGGTTGGGGGGGGGGGGGGGGGGGNAAGAGGTTTGTGAATGAAAAAGGTTTCTCCTGCGTAAGTAGTTCCCTGGCAATAGGAAGGTGAAAATATTTGACACTGTGATAACACTTGGAATTTCTATCACTCCTGCCCTCTAACGTCAATGGGTTTGGGACCCAGCCATAAATAATGTCCTAGTATTAATCCGTACGCTGTCATGGTGCTGCATTACAGGGAAACTAAGGCACAGCGGCGGCATGTTCTAATCCCACACATTAGGGACAGCAGCAGGAAGCCCTGCCTCCTATCTGCTTCTACCACCTTCCCTTCCAGAAGCAGGACTAGAACCCAAGTGTCCTAGCTCCCACTCTGCTCCCTAGACAACAGCCTGGCCTCCCTGTTTGCTAGGAAAAAATTCTCCCCTGCCATCTCGAAGCTCTGCAAATCACCAATGATGCTTTCGCTAAGCCGCTGAATCTTTCTTTAGAGACCATATGGGCACACAGGTCACAAACCTGCAGCTGAAGAGCCATTTGCTATAGAGATCCACAGCAGACAAGCTTTTTATAAATGGTCGCTCTCATTAGGCATTGTTGTTATTGTTATTAGCCTTTCTAGAGTTAAGGTTACAAGGAGAGCTGGGTGGGAAATAAAAACATAAAAACGGCCAGACTGGGTCAGATCTAAGGTCCATCTAGTCCAGTGTCCTGTCTTCCGACAGTGGCCAATGCCAGGTGCCCCAGAGGGAATGAACAGAACAGGTGATCATCAAGTGATCCATCCCTTGTCGCCCATTCCCAGCTTCTGGCAAACGCTTTTCCCATCCTGGGAAAATTGCTGAGACTTTGGAATTTTTTCCCATCCTGAATCAGGAGGAAAAGTTGAAATTCCAAAAAATAAAAATAAAAATACATAAAATCGCTGACTGAAAAAAAAAATCTTCCGTTCGGGTCAGTAGAAACATTTTGGTTTGATCATTTAGACGTTTCATTTTGATTTCAACCATCTTTAATTTTTTTTAAATGTGCTATCGTTAGTTTGAATTGGAAAACAAAAAGTCATTTCAAACAAGAAAAAAATGAAATTTTTTTCTTTGGAAAATGTCAAAGGTCCCGTTTTGACAAAAAAAATTTCAAGTAAAAAACCTTGGTCCAAACCCACCTTTTGCTGCAAAAAGTTTCAGCTTTTCCTAACAAAAAACATGTCCTTGAAAAATTCCCTACCAGGTCTAATGCCTTTTGTGCCTAATTCCTACCCCTTTCCGCTGATAAAACACTCATAGAATCCTAGAATCATAGAAGATCAGGGTTGGAAGGGACCTCAGGAGGTATCTAGTCCAACCCCCTGCTCAAAGCAGGACCAATCCCCAACGAAATCATCCCAGCCAGGGCTTTGTCAAGCCTGACCTTAAAAACCTCTAAGGAAGGAGATTCCACCACCTCCCTAGGTAACCCATTCCAGTGCTTCCCTCTCCGTTGGCCAGGAACTTGGCCTGCACGGTCCTGGAGTGATTTAATTTAGCTAGACAAGGTGGGTGAGGCGCTCTCTCTTATTGGAACAACTTCTGTTGGTGAGAGAGACGAGCTTTCAAGCTTACACGGAGCAATTCTTCAGGTCTGGGAAAGGTCCTCCAGCTCCGTACAAGGTGGAGCGGATTGTTAAGCATAAGGAGTTACCACGTGCTGCAAGACACCATTAATTTAGCTAGTCAGAAGCAAATCAGCCGAGCCATTTCCGACATGAGGTGGGGAGGGAGCAGATTTTCAAAAGCTCTCATCACCGGAGAACTCCCGTTGCTCTCAGAGAAAGCTCTTGGAAATCTTATCTGGCCACTTTATTTAGGTGCCTACGGGGAGCTAAGATGTTAGCCAGATTACCAGATATTAGTCACCTCCCTTAGTCCACAGCTGGGGAGGGGGCGGGCGCGGATTAGCACCCATAGCGAATGGATGGAGCTCTTTCAAAAAATCAGTCCCCAGTTGTTGGTATTTGAACCACTGGAATTCTGGCCTCGCGAGAAAAGAGATTTGATTTAGTTTGAATGAGTCTCCTCTACCCTGTTTTCTAAGAGACGGATCTAATGAAAGCCACGCAGCCCTGATCTCTCTTGCTCCGCAGGCATTCACAGAGAGATTTTCTCTGCCTCTTACTCAAATAAGTTCTCCCCGCTCCCCCACTATAAAATCCGGGTTCAAACGAACTCTGAATCTCCCAGCAACAACCCAGCATCAGCTGGTTTGGTGGCTGAGTCACAGGACATTTGCACGTCTCCCATGGGCCAAAGGAAACGCTGTAGATCAGCCCAGAGGCAGCTGGGCCTGGGCTCTGGAGAGGAAGGGTGGACCAGTGCTAGCCAGGAAAGCTGCCTTTGGGGTTCCTGCTCCGCTACAGCTTTCCTGTGAGACCTTGGGAAAGTCACTTAGTCTCTCTAGCGGGATAATAGCACTTCCCTGCCTCACAGAGGGGTTGTGAGGGCAAATGCAGTGCAAAATGCTCAGATACATGGAGATGGGGGCCAGGTAAGTACCACGGACAGGCTTAAAACAGTAGGAGAATAAACTCTTCGCCCAGTGCCTCTGATGAGGATTGGGGCTCCATTGTGTTGGGAGCTGTATAGACAAAGATCCACAGGGAGGAAGGCCAGAAGGGACCACTGTGATCATCTAGTCTGGCTTTCTGCATAGTAGTGGGCCATAGGACTCCCCTGAATTAATTCCTGCTTCCAGTCCAATGGCTGTGCCTGAAATAGAGCAGGTCTTTTAGGAAAGCACAGATAATAACAACAACCCCTCCTGGCTCTATCATCAGTAGATCTCACAGCACTTTATAAAGGAGGTCAGGAGCATTGTCCCCATTTTACTGATGGGGAAACTGAGGCACAGAGCGGGGACGTGATTTGCCCATGGCCATCCAGTAGGCCAATGGCAGAGCTCAGTTGGGTCCCCTGCATCCTAGTCCAGAGCACTATGCACAAAGCTTCCTTTCCCGTCTACGTACCCTCTAAAAGACACAGAGCAGGTGGAGCCGAGGGGCTGGGGCACGTAATACGCACGAATTGGCCTCGCGTCGTCAGTGATGCACTTTTTCGTTTGGTTGAGTAATTGGAGGGAGGGTGGGGAGCAGCCCCACTGGAGGGGCTGCCGCCTCTCGCGATGGGATTGCAAGTCTCATGAGCTGTGTTGTTATTCTCCGGGTCCCAGCTCCCGGAATCATGGGAGAATCTCAGCTTTCATTATAAACGAGCCCAAAAACCCAAATGGTCTGGCCGTTGTGGCTGCGGAGAAAGGCTGGAAACCTGACCCCTAAAGGCTCAATAAAACCAGAGGGCAAACGAAAAGAACCCCAAGGTTGATGGGCTTAAAAATCATGACATTTTATAAAATAATCTCCTCATTTTTAGTGGGTCCCTGACTCCTGATTTCTGAACCCTTTGGGTCAGCGATACTGAATTAGTGAGAGGTTTCAGAGTAATAGCCGTGTTAGTCTGTATCTGCATAAAGAACAGGAGTACTTGTGGCACCTTAGAGACTAACACTAAATTTGTTAGTCTCTAAGGTGGCACAAGTACTCCTATTCTTTATGTGAATTAGTGAGAGTGGTTTGTTCGGCCCCTTGTTCCGTTCAAGACAGGGGCTCCTAGATGCTACCATAATACACCTAATAGCAATAAAAATCTACAGCCCATAGCGCAATGAGGTCCTGGTCCATGACTTGGGGCATCTACTGTACGGTAATACACCTAATAGCAATACAAAATATGTCACCTAGCACAATGGGTTTCTGGTTCCATGACTAGGGCTCCTAGGTACTGCCAGGAGACAATGACATCAGAATCATAGCAGAGCAATGACACAAGCCATAGATTGTTTTGGCTCCAGACCCAAAGCTGAAGGGTGTTTTGGATCTGGGGATGCTCTGTGCTTTGGAGTTTCTCTTGCCATAGAGACTCTGCCCCATGAGTCCAGCTGCAGCACGGGGGCTAAAGCAGCCTGTGATGGCAAACACAGCAGCCTTGTCTGCTGCATGTCGCGTTGAATCCTGCTGCCCTGCAGCTAGCGGGGTGGATCTGAGAGGCATAGGACTGTTGTGATCCGCTAGCCTGACACAGGCCAGAGACCTTCCCCACAATAATCCTAGAGCAGAGCTTTTCGAAAACCAGCCCATTTTGATTGCAAAACCGTCAGCGATGGAGAATCCGCCGCGATCCTTGGGAAGTTGGCCCGGTGGTTAATTACTCTCGCTGTGAAAAATGGACACCTTATTTCTAGTCAGAACTTATCTAGCGTCAACGTCCAGCCGTTGGATCGCGACATACCTTTCTCTGCTAGACGGAGGAGCCCGTGATTACATATTTGCCCCCCTCGTACGTACAGAGAGACGGGAATCAGCTCACCTCTCAACCTGCTCTTTGTTAAGCAAAATGGATTGAGCCCCGTGAGTCTGTCACTCTAAGGCAGGTTTTCGAATGTCACCCTCCTCGAACGATGCGGACCACAACCGGACACAGGAGTCCAGCCGCTGTAGCGCCCGTGGGTCTTGCGATAGCTCGATGTGCTCAGTTTAATTTGATGGGGCAGCTCCACGGGCTGCAGCGGAACTCACTTGAAAGGCAGAAAACTGCCTCTCGCCTGGCTGTGGTTGTCATCGCCCAGACGTGCATTAAACGGTGGAGGAGACGTGCATGGACCGATCCTGAGCGCGCCCCAAACAGCTGTTGGTACGACAGGTGCCCTCAGGATCAGGCCCTTTGGTCTTAAACACTCCCATTGCCGGCTGCATACCCCCCCCCCCCCCCAGCTCGTTCAGAGCCGCAGGGCTAAACACGATGTCTGGCTGCAGCTACTGGGCCGATCACAAAGCAGGGGGGGATTTAGCAAAGGCCGGCAGTGGGCTAAGACAGTATGTGTGTAGCCCACTGGGAAGCGTGTGTGACAGGCAATGGAGTCTTTGGTTTGGTGGCCAAACCAAAAAATCCAGAAAAAAATTAGTTTCAGGTCAACCGGAAACAAACATTTTCATTTTTTTCCTCACCAAAATTTTGTTTCATTCACTGCTCCTGATCTCACAGGGAGCCGTCCACTTGGATCACCGGGCAAAGAGAAACCACAAGACATGGGATACCCCTGGATCCAAAACACCCTTCGGCTTTGGATCTGCGGCCAAAATTCCTAGCTTGTCATTTCCCGGCTAACTATTTGTTATTATTTATCATTTTATTTCACCAAAAAAAGAAAAATTTGCATTTTCTTTTCTGGGTTTTTTAAAAATCCTTGTTTGTTTGTTTGTTTGTTTGTTTAAAATAAATCTAGCTAAATTTCCAAATGAAATGTCATTTTGAAATGAAAAGTCCATTGAAAATGGCCATTTTCTATTTACTTTTTCCTGGCTGGAACTATTTGCTGAATTCGACCCAGATTTGCAATAGTTTCATATAAATCAATAGGTCTATAAAATCATGAGTGATGTGGAGAAAGTGAATAAGGAAAAGTTATTTACTTTGTTCCCATAATATAAGAACTAGGGGCCACCAAATGAAACTAATGGGCAGCAGGTTTAAAACAAATACAGCGCACAGCGCACAGTCAACCTGTGGAACTCCTTGCCTGAGGAGGTTGTGAAGGGTAGGACTATAACAGGGTTGAAAAGAGAACTGGATAAATTCAGGGAGGTTAAGTCCATTAATGGCTATTAGCCAGGATGGGTGAGGAATGGTGTCCCTAGCCTCTGTTCGTCAGAGGATGGAGATGGATGGCAGGAGAGAGATCACTTGATCATTGCCTGTTAGTTTCACTCCCTCTGGGGCACCTTGCATTGGCCACTGTCGGTAGACAGGATACTGGGCTGGATGGACCTTTGGTCTGTCCCAGTAAGGCTGTTCTTATGTTCATTGACCCGAAACTGCATTTTGCAGTGAATAAAGTATTTGCCTGAAAAATTTTGCCCAGCTCCTGATCTACTGAGGATCTGAATTCTCACCCCTTGCCATGGAGTTTTAGCTCAAGCTGCAGCAGCTCCTGGTTTTAGCTGTGGAGGAGTTCCCCGGTTTGATCCCCAGCGCATTGGCCAAGAGGGCAGCCATCACCCATGCATGACTGTTCAATGTCCCTAGCGCAATGGATAGCAGGGCAGGCCGCTACAACAGTGCCTAGATGGCTGTTTTGTGCATCTGCCCTTCTTATTAGCATGTGGGAGCAGAGAGACTGCTTCAATGAGCTCAGGCTTGCAAAAAAAAAAATTTAAAAAATCAACATACCAGCCTAGGCACAAGATCTGCTCATCCACCTTCCCACCAGTGATGGAAAAATTAGTGAGACTTTGCTAACTTGTCAAAAAATGAGCTCCCGACCCACCCGCCTAGGTGAGTAGGCGCAGAGACTGTTTTGCAAAGCTGGGTTAGCTAATCTATCCTGCCGGAAAGAAGTGACTGAAAGGGGTTCCTGGGGAGCTGAGAGCTAAAACAGCTGGGATTTGGAAATTACGCCTCTTTTCCCCCCCCCTAAACAACCGGTATCTATTGCCTGCCGTAAGGTTTAATCCCCACTCTAGCTCCGTACAGTCGCTCTCTAGAACAATCTCTGCTAGCACCTTTCCTCCGACATGCCCAAAGCATCCCCTAAATACAAATGCCGCCTTCCTACACCATTCCACAAGGCAGAGAGCTGCCTACCCATTGCACAGGCAGGTAAACTGAAGCACAGAGAGAGGAAATAACTTGCCGTAGCAAATCTGTGGTAGCACTCGGAAGAGAACCCAGGAGTCCTGACTCTAATCTCTAGGCCCCACTCTCCTCCCAGAGCTGGGAACAGAAGCCACGTGTCCTGACCCTCACTCCCTGCTCTAATAATTAGCTCAAACATCTTCCCTAAGGTACACGTGTCAATCCATTTTTCAAAGATCTTGACTGCTATTTAGGCAACTCAGTAAGGGCCAGTTTTTCCAAAGAACGCAACATTTGCAGTGCTGGGCTCTTTGGATTATTTTGGTGGTTAAATGTGAGCTAAGCTCTTGTGAAGAGCTGGTCCTTAGGAAGCACCCGACTATGACAGAGCCCCATGCAAGAACCGCAAACGTGACATCCCACCCTAACGAGCAGGGTTGCTGCGACGCGGACACTTCAATCCGGGTTGTTTCTTTGGCCAAAACAATTGTGTTTGTTCCGCTGTTCCCCAAAGAACGAACAACACGTTTTATCCCAATCGCACCGGCCAGGGATGCCCGGACGTGCTGCACCTTTGAGAATACGCGGAGGGTTTCCCTCCCTGACTTATCCACACGCCAGGCTTATCACAAAACAAATGTTTGTCCTTCTTCAGCTGAGCATCAAATAGCCCCAGTCTGGTGGACGAGGGCCAGATCCTCAGCTGGCGTAAATCAGCATAGCTCAAAGGAGCTCTATTAAACTAGATGAGACTCTGACCCAGACTTTTTTTTGCCCTCTGGTCCTGGACCCAATTGATTAATTTCGCTCATGTCTTGTTTGGAATGCTGTCTGAAAGCCAAGACCTGCTCTGATCTGCCAGGATAAAACCTAGGTGTTTTAAACTCTCCATTGCTAGGCATATTGGAAAGGTGGGTTCAATAGACCCTTCCATTTTTCGGTGTATTAATTAGAGCTGTGAGAATAATTGAGTTTTTGGTTCACCGGCCATTCTCAAAGGAAATTTTTGGCGAATCGAAAAAGTAGGGGGGGAAATAATTCGGGGTTGAATGGCACTTTTTTTTTTATCCTTTTGATTTTTTTAAAAATAAGACCGCAGTAAATTTCAAAACAAAAAGTCATTTCAAATCGAAACGTTTCATTTCAAAAGCATCAAAATGAAACGTTTCGATTTTTCTTTCTTTGTTTTTCAGCCAAAACAATTGGACAAACGTGAGACGAATTCACGCAACGTTTTGGTCAACCTGCATCTGCATTTTGGAGGGAGGGGGAAGGTTCCAGCCAGCTCTAGATTTAATTGAAAAAGATAGAACCCAGGACTTGGATCACGGAAAACTTCCGAGACCACAGTCAGCTGACTGGTTGATTCTCATGCCCACTTTGTTTTGGGGTGTACAGCTACAGAAGGTGCAGGAGAATCTGGACTCTGTGGGTCTGGGAGTTGGAGTGGGGGTAGTAATTGATTTGTGAAATTCCTAGAGGGAGGTGTTTATGTATGTGTGAAAAGGGAGCGGGAGGGAATATGGGACAAAGCCCTTGATGCTGCTGACCGAGGAACACATCAGATTGCGATGTATTTAGCAAATGATCATGCAAACCATCAGAAAAATGGGGGTGGAGGGGAAAGGGGATTTGCTTCCGTGACTTGGGAGAGATGGAGTTTAGAACTAGGGAGGTGTTTAGCACCCGTAGTTTAGATTTCTGCATTCAAAAGAAATCGATTTGGCCGTGCAGCTCTATGGGCAAGTGGAGGAGATGGGGGATTTTTCTTATTCTAGGCCAGCCTACTCGGCATCCCAGCAACAAACGTGAAAAACCAGTAAGGGCCTGAAAAGCTGACAGCTGTTTTCATACTGGTGGAAAACACCAAAAAAGTAGGTGCTTGCTTTTCCGTTGGGCCCCCGCCCCTTGTGCTATCACTACATCCGCGGATAGAAAAAGCAACCGAGGCTGAATAGGTGGACCCGGCTTTCAGTTACTCAAAAGCCTTGTCTACATGGGAAAGTATTTTTCAGTATAACCTAAGGCCAGGTCAGGTCTAGGCTGCAGACTTCTTCCAGCATAGCTCTGTCGGTCAGAGAGGTGTGAGACCTGACCGACAGACCCGACCTGGCACAAACGCCTGGTGTAGGCAGCGGGGCGCCAGCAATGCTGAGTTTTTACCAGTATCGCTTGTTTCGCTCCGACTAAGAGATACTCTTTTGCTGGTCCACACTAGGAGGGCTTTGCCCGTCTGGTCTACTCTAGTATACTCCATAAGGGATGGGGCATAGACCACACTGGTATAAGGCACCTTGATACTGGTCTCCACTAGGGATTGCATTGGAACAACTACGCTGGTAAAAAATCACCCCCTAACTGGCTTAGCCCGAGAATGCCCACACGGAGGGCATACCAGTGATGAAAGACGCAGCCTCGCAGGCCTGATTCGGACAAGTCTCCCTGGGCAACCCACTGGCACTATGCCCTCCTAAGGAGGGCAGGATCAGACCCTCGCATTGTCCAGTGGATTGTGACTCAGCGAGGTCTCGGTAAGGGCTCTCATCCCAGTTCTAGCACCAGCGTGCTGCATGATGCAAGTCAAGTAGTCGCGTCCCGTCTCTGTGCCTCAGTTTCCCCTCCAAGCCTTTGTCTGTCTGGTCTACTTAGACTGTAAATCCTTTGGAGCAAGGATTCTCTTCAATGACACCCAGCGCCATGGGGCCCTGAATTTAGGTAGAGCCTGTAGGTGCTACCATAACACACGTAATAACGTCTCTTCTCCCAGTGACCATCTTCCCTCTGCGGCTCTCAAAGCCCTTTACAAACACTAACCCCCGTGGGGTTGGGGTGGGGAAAACCGAGGCATGGAAAGGGGAATGAACCCATCCACGTTCACAAAGCCAGGAAGCAAAACCCTTCCCCAGCTCAATCCTCGGGATTGTGAGTGAACGGACTAACTTGACCAATTCTGTATTTGAATCCTTTTCGGGTCAAAGCCTAAAGCTCCTTTCAGTGAACTACGGCACAGGCTGTGGTTCCAGCTAGTTGTCGCACATAATACTGTGAAGTTAGGTGGAAAAAATAGAAAGGATTTGTTCTTTTTGTATGTACAAAAAATGATGTATACACGTCCGCTAGGCACTGAGGCACTGAGGATCTTAGAAATTGGGGAGGATACAGGTTTCACTAGATAGACAAGAGACAGAACTGGAGATAGAGAGACAAGATGGAATTGGAATTGACTAAAAACAACCAGTGTCTTTCCTTCCGCTGCACTGTAAACGGGTTTTTGCTCAAACCATGTGCAGTACAGTCGGGTTGTACCAGGCATGCTTCCCCATAAAGCCATGAGAGTGATGCAGGAGGGGGGAAGAGAGGGGCTTTGTTTAATGAAAACGTGAGTGGTTTCTCTACCGCCGCTGCCTCAAAAACAAGGGGCCCGATCTCCCTTACTTCCACGAGTAGTCCTGTGCAAATCAAGGACGTTGCTCAAGTGAATGAGAGTTGCCTTTGCATTTCAGGGGCACGAGACCTTTGGTCAATAGCTGTCTTTGCTGTGTGAAAGGATTCCTAGCCGCTGGGTTTTTCCAACCAGCTAACAGGCGACAAGGGACGTTTAGGCACTCGGGGGCCCAATGGTCAGTCGGTGTAAATTGTCAACACCAGAAAGAGAGGCTGACTGCTGCCGGCATTGAAGTCAATGGAGCAATGACAATATACACCCGCTGAAAATCCGCCCCTCAGTTTAGAAGGCCGCTTCCCCTTGCCAAAGTCTCCCTGTCTGAGGATTTCATAGAAGAAGAAGAATAACACATACACTGTTATACTGTGGAGCAGATCTGCCACTGGTGTCAATTGTGATAGCTCAATGGAGCAATGACAACTTAGACCAGCTGAAGAGATGCCTAAGTCTACCTTGCATCTAAAAGGACCTCACAGACATTAACAAATTAAGCCTAACAACATTCCTGGGAGGTAGGGGACATGCTGTGCATGCAATACCAGGGTACATCAGAGTTCTGTTTACGGTATATTAACCGTCTACCTTCCACAAGTACCGAAGAGTCTCATAATTGATTTGTTTGCAGCTATGGTAGGAATACGTTAAAAATCCACCCATGTCTCAGCAGTTAGGGTGAGCCCCGTTAGCAACACAGCGGCTGAGAAAATACATGTCCCATGGAGAGCAATTTTCTGTGGACAGCTTCTTACACACACACACACACACACACACACACACACACACACACACACACACACACACACACACACAGAGGCAGATTCTGATCCAAATGACACCGGCCTAAATCAGGAGTAACTCTGTTGAGTTCAGCAGTGGATTTACACCAGTAGTGCAACTCAGATCAGAATCTAGGCAGAATCTCTACATAAGTAGATGGGGAGTGGGGGAGTTAGCTTAGAAAACAAAACATGGCTCTATGTCTATTGATCAGAAACTCTTCAGAACAAGGAAGGCACCTTTCTCTTTGTCGTGAAATACCATGTACATTTAGGGGGAATACAGCAATTAGTAATAGCATTATACAAAGAAGAGATATCTAAGAACTGAAACAGACAAGTGATTTCGCTGCCGTGTATTTCCTGGGCCCTGAGGGAATTGTTTCTAATCTTTGGTGATTGCTAGCAAAATACTGGTTACCACCCAAAAAACTGCTGATTTTTTTATACCTAAAATAATTCCTTTCTTATTTAAAAAAAAATCAAATGGCTTTGAAAAAAATCAAAGGGCTACATAGACACTCAAATTTAAAAAATCAAAATTATTTTTTAAATAAATGCCCCCTCTCTCTCCTCCCTAATATTACTATGCTTTACAGACCAACTTTTCAAAAGAGCTCAGTTCCCATTTAGGCACCTACCTAAACCATCCAGATTTCCACCAGTGCTTCTCAATAGATGCCCGGCACTTTTTAAAATTCTACTCCCTCGATCATGTGTAAAACCAGAGAGAATTGTGACATTCTAATTTACTTTTGGGGGGGCAGTGACCTGCCAATGTCACTTGTTTCTAGTCAATTTCACTTTCAGGCCCTGATGCACAATGCTGCAAAGGGGAAGCCAGCGAGCCAAGGAAATGGTTGCTTGGTTAAAAAGAAAAAAAAAATCCTATTCTCTCTGGAATTAAACAAACAAATAAATAAATAAATCACAGAAACATTTCCATTGGTCTTAGGTTTTGTAAAAAGCTTCTTCCTGCGACTCCCTATTTTATCTGTGCGAAACCTAAATTCTGGGCCAAACTTGGCAGATTATCGCCGTGGTAGATTAGCGCATAAATGTAATGTACCTAGTGAGTATGTAAAATCAGCCAGATACTGTGAGAGCAGATGCTTTAGAAATGCATTTAACAATAACACCGCGGACTGAGGACAACCCTTCGTTATGACCCCAGTGGCAAACCCTTTAAACTGGGCGGTTAAACTTCAGGGAGATGGCTAGTAGATTGCTAGCCGTTTGCCAACCAAAAGTGACAAAGGTGTTTAAATGGCGAAAGGGGATTTCTCCTAATCGTTATAATAATTAACAAAAGACCTCATCTGCGGGGAATGCAACGTGACCCGTTTCCAATGCCAAGTGCAAGGGCCAGAAAAGCAAAAATTCAGACTATTCTATTGCTGGAAAATGGGCTGGGGAATGGAGCTATTGAAAGTTCTCTCAATGCCACTATACTCGGAGTGAATTCACCCCAATAAAATAATATTGATGAAACTTAAAAAAAAATATGAAACATTGTAACGTTCTGCAAATCAGCGCATATATTGGACCATTCCCATGCCCTTGTTCAATCTATTTATTTCCATGTGTCCCTTTTTAAAGTTAAATGACTTTCCAGATGAAGTCATCACTCACGACCAAACCTTTGTGCAAGTCTATTTGTAATTAAATTTCCCTTATATATTCTTGATCTGAGGAAAGGGGCTGCAATAAGAAACACCCCTTGTAAGATACAATTTGAATTCTATGTTTGTAATTCATTAATACACTCTAGAATTTTTCCTTAGAGCCCAGTTTTTGTAAATTGCATTTGAGGATTTGTATGGAAATTTGATTATTTTTTTTGAGTGGGGTTTTGTGGGGTTTCTCCAGCTATCATTCCCAGCCTACGATCACTGGCAAAGAATTAAAATATCATTTCTGAACCTACGCTCAATAATTTCAATTGAGTGTGTGTCTTCTGCATAGAAGCAAGGGAATCATTCAAACAACTCTTGAAATCCTTTGAATCAAAAAATTATCCCAAATTTAAACTGCCATGGAACAAATTATATAATGTATCATTACATAATCAGAAAAAGATAAGTAGATGTATCTTGATAGATAGATGTCTTTGTTTATTTTCAACTAATAGTTGAAGCTTACTTACCAATGTAAATATTTACCTGGAATAAAATTCCAAGTAAGATGGATGTTAAAAAATTTAAAGGAATACAGAAAATAGAGCTGTTTAAAAATGCTTTTGAATCTCTCAGCATAGATGTTTCAAATGTTGAGTAACCACTAAAAAAATGTAGTGGCCACTCAACCAGAATTGTAGTGATCTAAGCTCACCCTTGGGCTATAAAGACACGTTTGTTAATGAACACAGGCCAACAATTTTCTTATTATGCTACCTAATGCTGTGTAGGGTTATGACAGACATCAGGTTTAGCTCAGCAGTTCAATAAGGTACATATGTGGGTTTCCTGACCTGGCTTCTCTCTCTATTTACAAAAAAAAAAAAAAAAAGACTTTGTCAAATCCTCAGCTCGTGTTGATTTCAGCTGAGCTGTACCAGTCTACACCAAATGAGAATCTGCCCACTGTATGATGCGTGTGTTTGGACTGCTGGGATCTTTTTGCATTAGCCCAGGGGGTCCCTGCCTAATCACAGTTTGAACATCAATTTTATTTTATAGAGTTGACTTTTAAGGCAGAGGTTTCCGGGTGTGAATATGGCTCCAGATTGCAAGAACTTTTGCCCTATGAAACTCTCTAACCTAGCGCTTTGCCGGATGGCCATCACCATGTCACCCAAATGCGTTACAGGGGCCGCAGTCAAAGGAATAATAGAGGTAAAACCGTCCCCTTTCTAACTTCCTTTTCTCAAAGCCATGCCCATGATCTGAGAAGACATAATCGCCAGATTTGACAGAGGACTTAATAAAGAAATTAACACACATAACTGAAAAGAAAATAAGGGGAGAAGGAAATCGATTGAGCTATCCCAGCTCCCGTTTGGATCAGGGATAAATCATAAGGATTTTATGCTGATGATTTGAATGGTCATTTGTGCAGAATAAACTTATTAGAAGCTTTCTTGTATATAAGTATATATAAATAAACGAGAGTAGCAAGAGTTGCTAAGATCTGCTACTAGTACACATTGGGGATTTGCAGTAATCATCTCACCAAAAGAAGCTTAAATGCCATGAATGCATTATTGCAGCCAAATTACTGGGCACGTTCATAGAAAGGGAGGGGGCAAAGTTTTCAAAGAAAAATCTTTACCCTGGGGAGTGGGGAGGGAAGGGATTTGCCTTGATGTTTTTCCTAAATATGTCCCATCATGGGAGAGAAACTTTGCCACTTTTTCCAACCCACTCCTTAACAAGAGAAGTTTTTAATAGTATGGTTGAAATGCTGGTCGTCTGTGAAAAGGTTCAGAAAGAATTTGATTCCTATTTAAGCCGTATGGATTCTTGATTGTTACTAGTTAAAGAAGGTATTTTGCATTATGAATGAAGTACCATAGATACTGAGTATTATTATTATATGCACACATCATTATATGGGTATCTTATACTGAGAGATACCCATGCTGTCGCATGCTTTTTGCAATCCTACATTTGCACAAGTGTAACTTAATAAAAACATTTCTCCAGGGCTTTGAGATCTGATGAAAGATGCTATCTGAATGCCAGGTATGTTGTTGTTTCCACTCAATATATTCGTGTGAGGAACCCATGCATGTTACATTACTGCTACATTCTAGTTTAATTCTAAATCCTGAGACTGGTTACTATAAGGGCGGTGAATTCAGTGTTGTCAGCTTTGGCCTTTTTTTGTATTCCTATCACAGGCATACAGATGCATTTTTAAAAAAACAATATTTCTATTCCTACTGGTTTTCACTGCCTACCTTGTTCTAAATAAAATGCATATAGGAACAGTTAAAATTCCTACCTCTGCGGAGCAACTCTCTCTAAATCAAGCCCTATTTAAAAACCCAAGAGAAACTAAAGGTTCACTGGTTCAAAGGATTAATTTCGCTGATCAGACAGTCAAGTTAAATATGAATTAGGGTTATTTCCCATGATCCTTTTGTTGGAATCGACAAGTACAGGGACTTGGGGAAATGTAGCCTTTTAAGGATTCTGCTTTTCTCTTGCTAAAAAACAATCAACAAATATCCAGGCTTTACTTTCTCAGGCCCAAATGGGGAAGTACAGTAGACAACACTGGGGAATCAGTATGCAGGAATGTTAAGGGGGAGTGCTGATGAATTTGGGATTGGCAAAAAGGACAAACCATCTGATTTTGTGTAGATCAGAAATTTCAGCCAAGGGCTGATGCAATGGTTAATTCAGTGGAATGAAAGTTCCCTGATATTTGCCCTGCATTAGATACCGTGAAGTTTGCCCTTCATTTAAAAAACAAAATAGCTACATGGAACAGGAAAGGAAAACCAGTCCGAGCAGCAAATAAAACAGAGATGGGTTGAGACCTCGACAGAAGCAATTCTGACGCATTTCTAGCCTGTGGGTTTCCACTTTACCCTGATCCCCTGTTAAGAAATGGGACCTGGGATTCTCTTGGCGCTGGGGAGTATATGGGGATGGGGTGGGATAAGAATATACTGAGTCCCTAAGACAGCAGTGTAGCAACTGTAAACTCACTGCTAGAGAGGGAGAGCCCTGGCTAGGGCTTTGGGGGATAGATAGCAGGGTGGCAAGTAGGGAAGGAAGAGAATACACAGGGAACCACAGGGCACTTGCAAGGAGGACTGTCAAGTGGAAGGATGATGCCTGGTACACATGACCCTGTTGCCTTCAGTAAGGGGGAAGTTGAGGAGTTCTGCAGAGGTGGGCATCCTGTCTAGAGAGCAGAGAAAGGGTGGGAAAGGAGAAAGTGAGAAAACAGACAGAGGGAACGAAAGAAAAGAGAGATGTCATGAGAGAGGAGAGGGAGAGAGACAATTAGGGAAAGAGAAAAGGGGATGGAGAGAGAGGAGGAGGGAACGGGAAAAGAAAAGTAGTGAGAAAAGAGAAAGTGGATGAATGAGAAAATGGTAGAGATGTAGAAAAGAAAGGCATGAAGAAATTCAAGAGAGAGAAAAGGGGAAGAGAGAAAAGAAAAAGAATAAAAAGACAGATTTTCTTTCTCTTTTTCATTTCTCTGTCTTTGGAATGAGAGAGAGGAATGACCAAAGAAAGAAAACCTTTCTTTCTTTCTCCCCTTTCACATTCCCTTTTTTCTCTCTCACTCCTTTTTCTTCCTGAGAAAACAGAGAGAGAGAGAGAGAGAGAGAGAGAGAGAGCACAGAAAGAAAGAAAACTCAGAGAGAGAGAAAAGAAAGTCTAGAGAAGGAACATCAAAAGAAACCAGAGAAAAGAAAGCAAGATAACAGAGAGAGAAATGAAAGAGAAACACAGAAGGGATGAAAAAAAAAGAAAAGAGAACACAGAAAGAAAAAGAAAGAAAGAGAAGAAAGACGGAGAAAGGGAGAGCAGAGAGAGGGACCCCAGGAAGAGACAGAGAGAAGAGGACACAGACAGAAAAAGAAAGAGAGGGAAGAACAGAAAGAAAGTGAAGACAGACAGAGAGGGCAGAGAGAGGGGCCCCAGGAAGAGACAGAGAGAAGAGGACACAGAGAGGGAGAGCAGAGAGAGGGGCCCCAGGAAGAGACAGAGAGAAGAGGACACAGAAAGGGAGAGCAGAGAGAGGGAAAGGACCCCAGGAAGAGACAGAGAGAAGAGGACACAGACAGAAAAAGAAAGAGAGGGAAGAAAAGAAAGAAAGAAAGAAAGAAAGAAAGAAAAAAAGAAAGAAAGAAAGAAAGAAAGAAAGAAAAAAAGAAAGAAAGAAAGAAAGAAAGAAAGAAAAAAAGAAAGAAAGAAAGAAAGAAAGAAAGAAAAAAAGAAAGAAAGAAAGAAAGAAAGAAAGAAAGAGAAGACAGACAGAGAGGTCAGAGAGAGGGGCCCCAGGAAGAGACAGAGAAGAGGACACAGAGAGGGAGAGCAGAGAGAGGGGCGCCAGGAAGAGACAGAGAGAAGAGGACACAGAGAGGGAGAGCAGAGAGAGGGGCCCCAGGAAGAGACAGAGAGAAGAGGACACAGAGAGGGGGACCCCAGAGGAAAGACACGGCAGCCAGGCGAGGCTGGAAAGCGAAGGAGCGGTGGGGCCGGGCCGGGCCGGGCCGGGGGGGCGCTCACCTTCCCGGCGCATGCCGACCTTGAGGCACTTCTTGAGGCGGCAGTACTGGCACTGGTTGCGGTGGTGCTGGTCGATGGGGCACTCGCGGTTGCTGCGGCAGGTGTAGCTCAGGTTGCGGCGCACCGAGCGCTTGAAGAAGCTCTTGCAGCCCTCGCAGGTGAACTGCCCGTAGTGCTTCCCGCTGGACTTGTCCCCGCACACCATGCAGTCCACGCTCGGCGGGGCGCCCCCCTTCTCCCCCGCCTCCGGCGGGCCCGGGGCCACCGCGCCCTTCGGGGGGCCCGGCGGCGGAGGGGCCACCCCCGGCTCCGCAGCGCACGGCAGGCCCGGAGGGGGCTGGGCGCCTGGCGGGCCCCCGGGGATCTCCTCCTGCCAAGGGTTCACTACCATGGCCATACTAGCGGGGGGAGGGGCAGGGGCAGGAGGAGAAGGGGGGGAGAGGAGTCAGGATGGGGGGAAGGAGGAAGGAGCGGTGGAGGAGAGGACTCGGGATGGGAGGCAGGAGGAAGGAGCGGTGGAGGAGAGGACTCGGGATGGGGGGAAGGAGGAAGGAGCGGGGGAGGAGAGGACGCGGGATGGGGGAAGGAGGAAGGAGAGGGGGAGGAGAGGACTCGGGATGGGAGGAAGGAGGAAGGAGTGGTGGAGGAGAGGACGCGGGATGGGGGGAAGGAGGAGGGAGCGGTGGAGGAGAGGACGCGGGATGGGGGGAAGGAGGAAGGAGCGGTGGAGGAGAGGACTCGGGATGGGAGGAAGGAGGAAGGAGCGGTGGAGGAGAGGACGCGGGATGGGAGGAAGGAGTGGTGGAAGAGAGGACTCGGGATGGGAGGAAGGAGTGGTGGAGGAGAAGAGTCGGGATGGGAGGAAGGAGGAAGGAGCGGTGGAAGAGAGGACTCGGGATGGGAGGAAGGAGGAAGGAGTGGTAGAGGAGAAGACTCAGGATGGGAGGAAGGAGGAAGGAGTGGTAGAGGAGAAGACTCAGGATGGGAGGAAGGAGTGGTGGAGGAGAGGACTCGGGATGGGGCGAAGGAGGAAGGAGCGGTGGAGGAGAAGACTCGGGATCGGGGCGAGGGCAGGAAGAAGGGAAGGGGGAGCAGATAGGTCGATGGAGAAGGAGAGAGAAAGTTAATGCACCCAGCAAGGATAGGAATCAATAAAACGGGGGTGATATTTTGAAGTCTCTCCTCTATGATCGAAATGGAATTCGGTCCGTTTCTTCGTGGCTCCTAAACCCTCCACGATTTGAGAGGAGGATTTGAGAGAAGAGAGAGAGAGAGAAAACAACAACCTTCTTTTTAAAAATACCCCCTCTGTCCTGGCGTGGGGGGAGCGGGAGAAATAAGGTTTTGTTTCGATTAAATTCTCTCTCCCTGCTGGGTGTGTAGCTATAATAACAAATAATTAATATTTGCAACGTCGATTTGGTCTTTGCAAAGAGCAGAATTATAATCAGAGAGAAAGGGGCGGGGAGGGGGGGGGGGAAGAGCTAAAATGACGAAGCCAGATTCCTGGAGGGGTTTATTGTCATTTCAGCCACACCAAAAATCCATCGCTCTCGTCTTCCCCACCCCATTCAAACAACCCCAACCAAACTTTGCTGGACGCAGAAACTCCCAAGGGACTTCCAATTCCTTACGGATCTGGGACAGGGCGGGGGGAAGACAGAGAAAGGGAGAAAAAGGGAGAGAGGGGGAAAAAAACCCATCAAAATGCTACCAAGCGATAAGTATTTCACAATAAACTCTCAGCCAATTTGGACCGTGGCTTCTCTTCCAAACCCAGCTGAATAAAATGCCAAAAGCCAAACACACGCCGCGCAGGTTGGCAACAGATCTTTAACAAAAAAATCTCCCCCGGTCCACCCTCACTTGCATCCAAATTTAAAAGCGATGAATTCCTAATCAACCCCAGAGAACCCTAATTACAAACACAACCGGTCGCCAAGATCTAAAATAAAATCACACGCCCTCCCCACGCACCGAAGGATCCTGCATACACTGGGAAAGCGGATGATTCCTCGCTTATCCTCAGTTAATGCAAATGGGAATCCAGATATCCCACCAAATTCGCTTTTAGATGCAGAGACTAGACTCGGATCCGCGCTCGGTTTCTTTCGTCAATTTCACTGCCTCTGATCAGGCGGAAAAGTTGAGCATAAAAGGGCAAGGGGAAAATAAAAATAACATAAAAAATAAGGCAGCGTTTAAATCCTCTCGGGCTTTGCAGAGTTTATCCGTCTCCGATTCTTCCTTCCCTTTATGGAAGGAACTATCCCCGCGTCTCTTTCACACACGCGATTATCTGCCAATACTTCTGTGCGTGTTTTGTTTAGTCTGAATCGGAATATTTCCCCTTCGTTTTCTCTTCTCGCTTCGATTTCTAGCCGGCAAGCAGACGGGCTTTTTTTTTTACTTTGCACCACCCTGACCATTTTGTTTAAAGTTATTTTATTTGGGGGAGAGGGGAGAAGATGTACCAAACTATGTAAATTGGAAAAGAAACGCGTCCAGAAGAGGCAAAAGTGGGGTGGGGGGAAAAACAATGGGAGCAGAGCTAAATAGAGAGAGATCATTTAAAAGAAATGTACTGTACCTTGTGAAAGGCAATTTCTTTTCTCTTCTGTCTCAGCCTTGGGGAAGGATGGTCTACAGTGTAGCTGCTGTTTTGTGTCTTTTAAAAGCTAGATTATTAATCACACGCACATTTCACAAGATTTTCTCTCCCCCCCCCCCTCTTTTTGTGTGTGTGTGTGTGTGTGTGTGTCTGCGTATGACTTGCAGGCTCATAAAAGTCAAGATCTGAAATGAGATGGAGACAGATTCCACCTTTTGAATTTTCCTCTGTCTCCTCTTCCCCCTCCTTGGAGAGAAGCAAGGGGTTTTTTTTGGGGGGGGGGGGGGAGAAAGGTGGGGCTGCGGAGGAAGGGGGGGAAATCGCAACACACACAAACTTTTAAAGTGAAAGAATGGCCCTTTTGCTTGTCAATTCCCCCCCCCCCCCGTCCCCTCCCCCTCGAAGATGGTCCCTGGGAGGATCACGTGGAGAGCTGCTGAACTCTGACAGTGGAATTCATTGACAATGTGGCCATGGAGACACTTTCCTTATAAGGCCCAACATTCCAAGTAGGGGAGGGGGCTGGGGGCGGAACCAGCCCTTGCAGCGCGGCGGAGCCCTCCCTCAATCAACGTTGCGGAGGACCCTGATTGGTGCCGCCCTCGGGAGGCGGTGGGTGGGCGTGGCTTGCCCTGGTCAGTGGGTGCCAAGTCAGCGAGGGGAGCGATTTAAAAGGGGGTGGAGACGCCCGTGGTTGGGGCCCCTCCTCCTGCTGTCACTTGGTCCCGCTTGCAAGGGGGCTGGGAGGGCTGGCACATGGTGGGGAGAGAAAGTGACACGGGGAAAGCTGCTTGTTGCGGTGACTTAATAAGCGCCCCTGGAACGAAGAGCCACCTCGGATTGCTCACGTCTCATAAAGTTGCATAATTCGAATGAGTCAAAACGGGGCTGGCTTTGCTCCCTGTTAGGCAGAAAGCTCCGGGATTTAACCCGGAGAGTGGGACCGGAGAAGTTAGAGAGGCAGAGGACTGTCCCCTTGCCTGCAAATGCAAGATCTGTAGCATGCCAGTAGAGCAGTTATTCCACTGACCGATTAGTGAACGTTTGAAGAGGTTATGATCTGGATGTTATGATGTTGATCATGCTTCCAGGGTGCTATATATGTATATACTTCTTGCCTCTGAAGAAGTGCGTTTTTTTTACCCACGAAAGCTTATGCCTAAATAAATCTGTTCGTCTTTAAGGTGCCACCAGACTCCTTGTTGTTTTTTTCATGGTGATATAGCTAGTCCTGAAAATAGATAGCTTAGTTCAGGTATTATTAATTCATTATTATTATTTTCTATATTATGCACACAGCGCCGGCTCCAGGGTTTTTGCTGCCCCAGGCAGCAAAAAAAAAAAAAAAANACATGCAGCGCCCGATTGGTGCTACACTTTTTTTTTTACAGCCAATAAAATATCCACGAGCTCTTCACTGAGTGCGCAATCTAGCACAGTGGTTTTCAACCTTTTTTTCATTTGCTGGCTGCCTAAAAAATTTCAAATGGAGGTGCAGATCCCTTTGGAAATCATAGACATAGTCTGCGGACCCCAGGGGTCTGCAGACCACAGGTTGAAAAGCCTCTGTTCTAAGGTAAGGACAACCTTTTGCGGAATCCTTAGACATAGTCTGCGGACCCCCAGGGGTCCATGGACCACAGGTTGAAAACCACTGATCTACCACAATGCTGTTACTATACAAATAATACTAGTTTAGCCTTAGCTAGAGCAGGGTTGTTTCAAAGATTTAAAAGATATAACTCCTGATGCATTTACTTACATTAATAGTTCTAGCCTGCACTTATCTATGTTTGTAAAGAGCAGCCTAAATATATAGCCTAATAGAAATGATTTTAATTGTTTTTAAATAGATTACAAAAATAGTTGAGATAGGGTAGTCATATAACTCCCACTGTTGCAGAATTGGTTGATAATATAATATAACATAATTAATTATAATTAATATAAATTTCAATTACTTAAACCTTAGATTTTTGTTTATATTTTTAGATTTTTGACAAATTAAATTAAAAGAGAGAACTGAAAAGGACCAAAACATTAATGTAAGGATGAGATTAAAAAAGTAAACCAACTGGTGGGAAAACACATTTTCACAATAATACTTATAGGAGGTAATGCTATATTGCTTGAACCATTTGTTACTTTGATTTAAAACACAGATTTAACACTCAAAACAGAAGGAACAATTGGCAAGATTAAATAGCTGACTGAAAAACAGCTAATGTTTGCCCCACGTTTTGAAAAGGTAAAGCGCTAAGTGCTAAGTATTTTTAAATAAGGAAACGAACTCACATGAATTAATCATAAAGTTCCGAAAAAGGCTGACCACACGCCTAAAAAAAAAAATAATAATAAGGTGACCTATTGTTAAGCTGATGGGAATACATCTGCACAGAGCTGTCAAGATGTGACAATTTGAATGAGTGGGAAAAAAATCCAAGTGAGATTTTTAAGTGTCTAATTGAAGCTACACATTACACGCGGGCACACACATCCTTCCTTCTTGAACGATCCTTAAAAATGTGCTTTAAAACACATCCAGAAGTCTGGGGGGGGGGGGGTCTCCCTTCCCAGATGAGCTATCGGGAGGAAAAATCGGGGTTTCTTGCCCAGGAAGAAATGTTACTTTGTTAACAGAGTTGTCCCAGGTACCACCTCCAAAATCCCATGCTCTCACTACCTAACCTGGCCTACCCGTTACCCAGAAAATGAGTGGGGCATGGGGATCATTATTTTAAAATAAAGATTCCCGGGAGAATGATTGACTGTAAGTCGACCAAATGCTAGTCTCATCAGCATGCAGCTCCAGCGCTGTGCCGTGAAAGGTAGAACCGAGTGGGGGGAGAGGAGGTTGCAAAATTAAAACTCCACAGAAACAGGAGACTAAAAGGAAGATAAAAGGAGAGAGTGAAAGAAACCGACGGCTTCTCAACCAAACCGGGGAGGATGGCGAAGGCATGGCGGCGACATAAACCCGCTCGGCTCTTTGTCTGCCAGAGCTGACAACCTCCTTCCTACAAACTCTGCCGTGGTGCCTCTCCTTAAATAGAGTTCCTACATTCCAGATCACTCTGTGGCAAAGGAATGAATGAGCAGGGTCACATCCTGATCCCTTTGCCACAGGTGCTGAATTTGTGCCATTCTCTGTGCGGCCCACTGTCTTGCTTTCAATGGATTTCCCTTCCCTTCCGTAAAAAAAGAGACTGCCATGAATGGTGAATTTAACTGGAGCACATATAGGTAGCTATGCCCTCTTGAGGCTGGCTACACAGTGGTTACAGGATATAGCATTGATCATACTCATCTTTTACCTTGTGCCCCCTTTGTTGGAGCTGCTTGTTGTCTCTTGCTTTGTACCGTTATGGCAGGCGTCACCAGGTGGTGCTGTTACAAAGAGTCTTTGTCTTAGCATGCGAGCAACATACAGTCTTACAAGAAATGCTGCATTGTTGTTAGTGTTGTGATCTAGAATTTGGCAGGGGAGCTTTGGCAAGCAACAAGAGAGTTTGCTCTCTGACTCTCTTTCTCTCTCTCCCCTAATGTATTTAACTGGGGTTAATTCTTGAGGCAGAATTGCTGCCTGGGAGCCTGGAGCTGCTAGTTGGACTGAGATTCCTATAAGGGGCTTGCTTGCATGCTGTTTGTGACCACCTCTGTTCCAGGACTGGTGTAAATAAAACAAATCACACCAAGAAAATACCCAGACGTTGTATCACTAATTTCTCCTCCAGTAAGAAACCAACCTGCCAGGCCCCAACATCTGCTTCCCTTTGATAGAAGGGGGACAATATTTTAGATCAGAGCAGGGATGGCAAAACTCCCATTGACTTCCCTGGGGCAGGATTTCACCCATAGATTTTTAAGGGCAGAAGGGATCATCTAGCCCAGTGATATTCAGACCTCAGTGGTTCAGGAAGCAAATTAGTGACCAACAGAGCACCAGGAGTGTGAATTCATTGTTTCATTTACTATAGTACTATATATTCATATTTAGTTTATATATATATATGTATATATTATTCTCACAGCAAAATGACTGACCAAGTATTATTTTATCAGCTACAATTGGCTAATAATATAGTAACTGCATCCTGATTGGTTAATGACTTAGATTGGTTAATAATTAAATCACCCAGTGTTTTAATATCATGTGCTTCAAAGAGCCGCAGGAGATGCATTAAAGAGCCATTTGCAACTCAGTCTGAGTATCACTGATCTATCCTGACCACCCGCATAACATACAGGCCATTTCTTGCACCTTGCTTTGCAGCAACTGGTAATGGCTGCTGTCAGAGACAGGCTACTGGGCTAGACAGTCTGATGCTGTTTAATTTTTCTAATACTGATACCAGATGCCATGGTGATGGGCACATTAGAGGTTTTTTCCTTATGGTCCAAAATGCTACAGTCCTCAATAGTGTTGCCACAGTGTAACTGTGCCATTCTGGTAGTATTATTTGATACACACACCCAGCTGAGATTGTCTTTCTTACGAGATGGCTGTTAGGTTAGCGGAAGAAGATGCAAACAGTTTACACTCTTGTAAGGAGGTATCTGCTCTCTGTCACACCTGTTCACTGGATTCTTTCAATTCCATGCTGACCTTCACAAGACATCCCTTCCCTTTCCTGCCTGTCAGCAGAGACTAGCTGCAGGCTCCTCACAGCTCAGGTGTCTTGGATGAACTAGTCAAACCGGCGTAGCCTGTGACACTGGGGCTTGGAGAATGCACCTCTGGGCCCATGCTACACGCAGCTCAGAAACCACTGGCTGGAAATCCCTTGTGGAGCAAATCTTTGCCCTATAGAGAGTCTTTGGTCTGAGGAGCTCAAAGCACTTGCATTAATCAGTGAAGCTCCCCACTGCCCTTTGGAGTTTTAGAAATAAAGTGACTTTCTCAAGGCCATGCAGCATGTGTGAGACCTGGTAATATGCCCTAGGAATTTCAGCTGCCAGCCCCTCGCTCACAGCCCACCCTCCCTCACTAGCCGCAGGAATAGAACCCAAGAGTCCAGTCACTAGACCCATGCTCTGTGCCAGAAACAGGGATAGAACCCAGGAGTCCTGACTCCCTGTCCCCCTAGCAGTAATCACTAGTCCACACTCCCTGACCCATGCTGCATGACATGTTTTTTGTATTTTTCACCCCCACTTGCATGAAAATAGGGTCTTTGTTGCTTGGCGATTCAGCCTATTCCCCGTCTGAGGTCATAATCCTCTGACATCACTTCTGTCTTCATGGCAACCAAGTGATGCATCAGAGGAGAGGGAGGAGTAGCAGGAATGAAGCAATGAAGAAGGGGCCCTGCTTTCGTGTGTCTGTTAGGAAAAGCGGAGGAAAGACGAACCATTAAGGGGTCTGAGACTGCAGTGGTACAAATGACTACACAAAGGCAATGGGGTGTCAGGTCAAACCTGAGAGCCAATGGAAGCTTTGCTAATCCCAATGGCTCAAAAAACATGAGTTGGGCTCCAAAAAAAAATCCAGAGATTGGCTTAAAAATCATGCGATTTTACCCAAATAAGAATAAATGTTGGGTTCTCTTTTTTTGCCCCCCTTTTTTAATTTAGTAATTTGAGTCATGCTCACTACATGTTTTCAGGCTTCTCTTCACAATCGTGAGTGCTAGAAACTCACTTTAAAAAAAAAAAAAAAAAAAGATTCCCGTGTAATTACATGAATCCGGGAGCTGGGGCTTTAAGAATAGCACCAAATGTCGCAAGGCTCGTGAAAAGATCTTGAGAGTTGGCAACACTGCAGCAGGATGGATTCTCAAGAGCGTCATCCGGAGTTCTCTATCAGCTCTTTTGACTAGTCTGGCCTTACTGAAACGCTGTCACTTTAACTTAGAGCTGGAATGGAGCTTTCCAGAGAGCTCGCATCTCACCTTACATTTCTCAACTGTAAATCACCATCTGGGGCTCTAATTTTGGTTGAGCACCAGGATGCAATGCGCTTGTGCTCCCAGGTCACAGGAAATCTAAAGGGCTCACCTATTAAACTAGCCACATTCCATGTGGTGGGAAAAGGAACTCTGGTTTTTCAGTCCAGCAAACATATCTATATATCATACACATGTGTCTAAATAGATATATTTAGCTTTGCTCAGGATTGCTTCAATGTCTTGATTGCATCGTTAAGTGGCCGATAATTATACTTGTTGTGTCCATAGTTACCAGAAACTCTTTAAATCAAGACACTGAGAGCCTGATTCATCATTGCCTGGCACCTCGTGCAGTCATCGACACCCGTATGAAATGAGGGCAAATCAGAAAGGCAGCCTTTTACACTTGCCTGGCGCTGGTGTAAATAAGTGGGCAAGGGGCAGGACATTGGAGAATCAGGCCCAGGGGACTCAGCGGTGAGGTGTTTAACTCTGAGCTTTGTCTGCACTGCGCCAGCACATATACAACACTGATGAAATTCCCAAAGTCTGCCGCAGTTCACTGTAAAAATGGAAACAATGGATTCTCTATGTGTCTGTGTGGGGTGGGGGTTCTGATTGATTCACTGGTTTGGTTTGAAATCAAGAGGCAATATCCCCATGACATGAACTTAGAACAATTAAATTCACAAACGGATCAATTTCTTTCTTTCTTTCTTTCTTTCTTTCTTTCTTTCTTTCTTTCTTTCTGCTTCTGGTCAGTTTCACTTTCTGGCTTTCCTCACATGCTATCAAGATTCTGTTGAGTTTGGATTCCCAGGAAGGCACAAATCTGAGCTATGGTCCCGATCCTGTGATCAGATCCATGCCTTCCTTCACTTAAGAGGGGCTCTCTGTATGAATCCGATTGCAGGGTTGGGCTCAGAACTGTTTCCAATCCCTTTTTTTCTCCTTTCCAAGAAAATCTCAGGAAACCACTTTTATTCCCGTTTCAAAACTTTAAAACAAATAAACCTTACATCTGAGGCTTAATCTTCTTGGGCCAGATGCTCATCTGGTGTAAATCAGCAAGGTTCTCCACTGATGGAGTTACACTGATTTACAAGAGCTGAGGATCTGGCCTTGGAGTGCCCCTTTAAGAATGTAAGGGACTCGTTCGAACTCAGCAGTCAGTGATGTCTTTAAGATACACACACATCTCCAGGATCCTTTTAAGCTATGTGGTTGGTCAAAGGAGACTGTAAATAAGCTGTTTCCTATAATTGCTCATAAAACCGTTCACTTGAAATTTCATTATTCATTCCCTGCAGGGCCAGAGGGCCATCAGCTCCATAAATTTGCTTTGGGTTCCCTTTTAGGAAAAATTCATTAGCTTTTACCTCAAGATGGAGTGAAATCCTTGTATTGAGGTCAGAACTTCCAAGGGCCGTTGGGTGATTTATAAAGTCGAGGGGGGAGGGTGGTCTCAGCTTTCAGGATGATTCACTCCCTCAGGTGTGACTTCAGCTTTGAATTAGGTTAGAGGAGGAGGAACTTACTTCGAGATTTTAAAAACCTGATTTTTCCAGCCAGCCTTTTAACTTCACTTAGTTATTTGTATTCCTCCCACCCCCTCCTTTCTAAGAACCAGATTTTCCAAAGAGCCTCGGGCTACATTTTCAAGTGTCCAGAACCCACAATCGGAGCCAGATATTCCCAAGAGCTAAACACCCCATGAGCTGAAAATCCAGTCACTTATTCTGATGCCTGAGCTCTTTAGAAAATTGAACCCCGATTTTGAGTGCTGATCCTGTTTGTAAATCTGACCTCCTAATGCCTTGATTTGGGACAGTGCTTAAGCATGTACTTAAGCCTATCCCTGTTTAGGACAGCAGTTAGTAGGCATCCTTCAGTCTCCAGAGACCGTGAGTATGGACCCCGGAGAGGTAAAGATTTACTCAGTTGGTTTTATGGCAGCCGCGGCCCTGGCTGAAGAGACTCACTGGAGAGAGACAGTCTATGCAGCAGCTGTCACATTTAAAGGTGATGTTTCGACCCTTTGGGCTCTGCTTTCTGTGATCTCTTTTCTCCTCTGCTAAACTGGACGGCTTCCTCTCGTAACTCCGGAGACCTTTGTTAAGCTCTTGGTTCCAAAGGCTGCGCTCAAAATGGGAAACGACTGCCTCGGAAGGAGCACTGCGAAAAGGGATCTGGGGGTCGTAGTGGACCAAAGCTAAATATGAGTCAACAGTGTAACGCTGTTGCAAAAAAAACGAACATCATTCTGGGATGTATTAGCAGGAGTGTTGTAAGCAAGACACAAGAAATAATTCTATTCCGCTCCACTCTGCGCTGATTAGGTCTCAACTGGACTATTGTATCCAGTTCTGGGTGCTCCGTTTCAGGAAAGATGTGGACAAATTGGAGAAAGTCCAGAGAAGAGCAAGAAAAATGATTAAAGGTCTAGAAAACATGACCTGTAAGGAAATATTGAAAAAATTTTAGTCTGGAGAAGAGAAGACTGAGGGGACGTGATAACAGTTTTCAAGTGCATAAAAGATTGTTACAAGGAGGAGGGAGAAAAATTGTTCTTCTTAACCTCTGAGGATAGGACAAGAAGCAATGGGCTTAAATTGCAGCAAGGGAGGTTTAGGTTGGACATTAGGAAAAACTTCCTGTCTGGGTGGTTAAGCACTGGAATAAATTGCCTAGGGAGGTTGTGTAATCTCCATCATTGGAGATTTTTAAGAGCAGGTTAGACAAACCCCTGTCAGGGATGGTCTAGATAATACTTAGTCCGGCCATGAGTGCAGGGGACTGGACTAAATGCTCTCTCGAGGTCCCTTCCAGTCCTATGATTCGATGATCTTCCCAGTTGTCCACATCCAGGTCCATTTTTTTGAGGTCTCACTTATATGCAACCTTGAAACACAATTGTGGGCATCCTTTGGGTCTTTATCCAGATGCCAAGTCACCATAGAGGATGTCCTTTTGAATGCACCCATCGTTCATTCAGCACACATGCCCAAGTCTCTGTTTGAGGAGCGTTTACATGCTGGGTATGCTGGCCCGCTTGCAGTTAAGCATGTGACTTCAATGGGAGGTCAGAATATGCTTAAAGTTAAGCCTGCACTTAAATTTGTCCCAAAGATGGATGCTGTCCAGAATCAGGCCCTAAATAAGGGCTGTGTTTTCAAAGCTCCCAGCACCTCCCTCTGTGACAGCAATGGGCAGATTTTCTCAAGAGCACAGCTCTTTGGAAAACCTCCCCACTTATTTAGGGGCCTAAAAGGGAGATGGGCTCTTGCAAAGCCTGGGCCCAATTGTGGGGGCCGAACCTGTTCAAAAAATTGGTTACAATATATTGATATTTTTGGAGTGATTCCTCCCCCACGCACACATGCAATATAATTTGCCAGGAGGGGAAAAAATAGAACTAAGGATTCCCTTTTAATTAGGATTAGAGAAGGTAACACGGTGAACTCATCCCAGATTGGTTTAACACCCCAATCCTGCAAACGCTTGCACTCATAAGGAACTTGATGCACTTCACAAGCAGCCTCGGGGCCTTCTGTTGGACAGCGTCTTTCACCCCCAGGTGTCACAAGGTTAAATAATGCAGAGAGAGAGAAATTAAGATGCAGGCTCCAGAAACTATCTATCCGTGGAGAATCCTGGAGGTAGAGATACACAGGTGGGCAGCTCCAGACAGCAAAGCCTGCAGAGGAGAAGGCTCTCATTCCCTCGGTGGTGAGATCGTGAAGGAGAAGACTAGAAGGTGACAAAGGCTATGTAGTGACAATCCAAGCCAGGGCAACAGGCCCAGTTCCTCAACGGTCTTTAGGCTCCCAACTTCCATGGAACCCGTAGTGAGTCTGTCTGATGATTGTTAGCTCATGCTGTTATAACTGACAAACACTTGCAGGCATGCTTAACTTCATACACCTGAATCCTCCTGTGCAAGTCAACGTGTGTAAAGTTAAATGCATGTTTGCAGGATATGAGCCCAGGCATCTCATGGAAAAAATATCCAGAGTCCTGGTTTGGTGAATTTGCAATGCACTGTTGTCATGCAATTAGTAGTATTATGGTAGTGCCTAAGGGCTCCACTGAGACTGAGGACTCCATTGTGCTAGGTGCGGTACAGACATAAAATAAGCATCATCATAATTAATAAATAAGTATCTAGCTCGTATAGAGTGATGTCTATTAGTCGATTTCAAAGAAGACCCTGTCCTGAAGAGTTAACACTCTAAACAGCCAAGACAAAGGAAGAATTGTTATCCCCCTTTAACAGATGGGGAACTTGTACGTAGCGAGATTAAGTGACTTCCCCATGGTCACACAGCTGGTCAGTGGCAGAGTTGGGACTAGCATTCAGAATTCCTGAGTCTCAGTCCAGTGCACTATAAACACTGCTGCCGCAATTGGTCCCCTGAAGTTTTTAATCAAAAGGAAATGCTTCCTCCTTGCAGGTGGAAATCTGTTATTTTCTCTCTATCACTAAGGCATCTGTCACTATGGTTTTAGGTGCCAAGAATCTCTGTATCTTTACCAAGAAAAGAGGATTTTACATTCTGCCTTCCTAATTTTCCTCCCACAGAATTTTCAAATGGACATGGTATGTTTCACTCTTATCCTAAGATGTTACTGTGCGCTGCTATAAATCTTCAGCGATCCGCCCCAGAAGTGGCTGCATTTCAGCCAGGTGAAAAGATCCCATTGCCATGTTGCTGTATGTCATTAAACAGCTGCAACATTCCACCCTACAGGTGGCTGCATTTCAGCAGCAGGCAAAAGGATCCCAACAGAGCATTGCTGTGTACTGTTATACAGCTGCTGTGTCCCACCCCAGAGGTGTCTGCACCTCAGCAGCAGGCAAAGGAATCACAGAACAGCTTTGCTTTGCTACTGCTCTTCATTCTCGGGGAGGCTTCATTTCCATAGTGGGTAAAGAGATCCCTATATGCCTATGAAATTAGACATGCAAGATGTATTTTTGTTTTTTCAGTATTTCAAAGGAATGCATGAGATTTTAGCAGCCGCTCTGCTCACAGATTTTATACGCATTTATCAAGAAGCATGTGTATTTGCCACCCGGGCGGCACACACTAATCTCTTACCGCTGCCTTGCCAAGCAGAGGGAAAGTGTAGCCGCGTACAGGGTCGCTCCATTTAAAAAGCAATTGTGCAACTAATCTTGCTCCATTATTTCTGACAGGGAATCGTCACCATATCATATCTTAGAGCAACAGAGAACTATCTGCACATCTCATTCCCATAATGGATGGGGAGAGAAAGCAATTGCAAGGGCTGATAGGCGTGATGCAGGCAGCCAAATGGGAAAATAAAACGGATACAGGGCGCGAGGAAGATGGGGCGTTCGCTGCCCACAGAGGCTGTAGCCGAGTTGGGGAAAATACATATTGTGGGTAGCACAGACGGACGAAGCAGCAGGGATGTGGGACTGGGGGCTAAACCTTTGGACTAGTCTAAGGGGGATGGTGCTGGTGGGTGGATACGGAAGCAGTCCATCACAGGCATTTGAAATTGCAATACATTCATCCCAGTATTTCCTAGGCCAGGGGTTCTCAAACTGGGGGTCGCGAGGTTATTACATGGGGGGTCGCGAGCTGCAGCCTCCACCCCAAACCCTGTTTTGCCTCCAGCATTTATAATGGTGTTAAATGTGTTTTTAATTGATAAGGGGGGAGGGGGTCGCACTCAGAGGCTTGCTATGTGAAAGGGGTCACCAGTACAAAAGTCTGAGAACCAGTGTCCTAGGCACTGGTTCCGGTGTAGTCTGAGTAACTGAAGAGTCCATTCCGTCTGACAACTGCTCGCATGTGCTTTTCTAGCCCGGCGTCCCAGGTCCCATCCCGTCCCAGGTCCCATCCCACCGGGGGTTGTTACAAATGAGGCTTCACTTCCTGTCCTAAAATCTTGCCTAGCACAGCTGTTCAATCAGGCGGGCATGTCTGCACTGCTTTTGGAGAGGCGACGGCAGCTCGGGCTAGCTTTAATCTAGCTAGCATGGCTAAAAATAGCAGCGAAGACATGGCAGCCCGGATCCTGGCGTGAGCTAGCAATGTGAGTGTGTATCCAGGGTTCGGGGGCGGCCCCGGGGTTGTTTTTAGCTGGGCTAGTGCGGGTCTGCCTAGCCATGCTGCGGGCGTGGCCTCCAGCTGCAGAGTAGACGTCCCCTGCCGCATGTGAGCTCAGAGGTGGCTGCATTGCTGTGGTGGGCGAAGTGATCTCTCTGTGCAGGGCAGCACGCGTTCTGCCCGCCTGGAGTGTTGTCTGGGTGTCAGCTGGTTGGCCAACCCTCTTAGCCAAGACATTAAATAACACTCCCAATGGTAACAGGATTTCAGCCTCTTTTCTTTAGGGTTGAGTTTTATTTCTCCAAATCAGCTCGCTAGATAGGTATGGATCTGGAAGATGGTGTGGACTGCACCCTTAGCAAGTTTGCAGATGACACTAAACTGGGAGGAGTGGTTGATACGCTGGAGGGTAGGGATAGGATACAGAGGGACCTAGACAAATTAGAGGATTGGGCCAAAAGAAATATGATGAGGTTCAACAAGGACAAGTGCAGAGTCCTGCATTTAGGACGAAAGAATCCCATGCACTGCTATAGACTAGGGACCGAATGGCTGGGCAGCAGTTCTGCAGAAAAGGACCTAGGGGTTACGGTGGACGAAAAGCTGAATATGAGTCAACAGTGTGCCCTTGTTGCCAAGAAGGCTAATGGCATTTTGGGTTGTATAAGTAGGGGCATTTCCAGCAGATCGAGGGATGTGATCATTCCCCTCTACTCAGCACTGGTGAGGCCTCATTTGGAGTACTGTGTCCAGTTTTGGGCCCCACACTACAAGAAGGATGTGGATAAATTGGAGAGAGTCCAGCGGAGGGCAACAAAAATGATTAGGGGGCTGGAGCACATGACTTACGAGGAGAGGCTGAGGGAACTGGGATTGTTTAGTCTGCAGAAGAGAAGAATGAGGGGCGATTTGATAGCTGCTTTCAACTACCTGAAAGGGGGTTCCAAAGAGGATGGATCTAGACTGTTCTCAGTGATAGAAGATGACAGAACAAGGAGTAATGGTCTCAAGTTGCAGAGGGGGAGGTTTAGGTTGGACATTAGGAAAAACTTTTTCACTAGTAGGGTGGTGAAGAACTG
Source organism: Platysternon megacephalum (assembly GCA_003942145.1). Taxonomy (NCBI): domain Eukaryota; kingdom Metazoa; phylum Chordata; order Testudines; family Platysternidae; genus Platysternon; species Platysternon megacephalum. The sequence goes on from QXTE01000095.1 coordinate 3,169,673, forward strand.
GAATGGGTTACCTAGGGAGGTAATGGAATCTCCTTCCTTAGAGGTTTTTAAGGTCAGGCTTGACAAAGCCCTGGCTGGGCTGATTTAGTTGGGTTTGGTCCTGCTTTGAGCAGGGGGTTGGACTAGATGACCTCCTGAGGTCCCTTCCAACCCTGAGATTCTATGATTCTATGATTCTATGACACTGTGATTGATTGGCTCCCTCACTCGATGCCCGTTATAACTCTCCGCAGGCCTGGTTCTGAGTCACACGCTCCTATCACATGACCCCCTGGACTCATTCCCATCCCCTAGGGAGGTGGGCTACACCTGGCACAGGTGAGACTGAGCCCCAACCCTCATAAAGGGCCTGCGCACCATGCCACTGAGCCTACAGGCCACCTGGAACAATGGCTCAGCGAGGGGCGGACCACCAGGTTTGTCTTATTTGGGCCACAGCGTCTCACGCCCGCTGGGGATCGGGTCCAGTAGCTCTGTCTGGTTTTATTGTTATGTGTCTTCCAATCGTCCGCTCGTGCAGGGCCCCGGGCGCACGTGCGTGCGGCGAGAGAGAACCCCGGCCCCAAGGAGCTCACCATCAAAAGAGGCCCGGCAGACAGCACGTGGGGAGGGCGGGGGGGGGGGGTACCTGGCCCAAGCGGAGGAGTGGTCAAGAAGCAATGCCTCTTGAGTCCCAGCCTAACGTCCTAGACGCCACGCCGTGCGATGTGCTTGAAAAGCTGCCCTCCCCGTCCACTCCTGCCAACGCCCTCTGGGGTCGAGGGCTCGCAGCGCCCTCCCAGGATAGGGCCCGCTGTTGTTTTTGGCGAGAGGGGGGAGGGATAGCTCAGTGGTTTGAGCATTGGCCTGCTAAACCCAGGGTTGTGAGTTCAATCCTTGAGGGGGCCACTTAGGGATCTGGGGCAAAAAAAAAAATTGGTCCTGCTAGTGAAGGCANGCAGGCCTGCTCACTGCAATGGGTGATACGGAGGCCTGTCTCCCTTGGAGCTGGGCTGGGACCTCCCAAATTCATATCACCCAGGGCCGTCTGATAGGAGCAGCATACAGTCCCGGACCAACGCGGGCCATGGGGTGACAGTGTTTGTACACCCGGAACCTGTCCCGTCCTCCCTGAGCCTCATTCCAATTCCTCCCCCACCTCTCCACCGCCGCCTGACCGCGACGCCTGCAGAGACAAAACGCTTCCAGCCTCCTGGTCCCGAACGGGCCTCTAGGGATGAAGCCCATCCTCCTCCGGAACCAGCCATAAATAGAAACCCACACAGCACATTCCCACCTGAACCGGGCTGCCGGACACGCAGAGTGATGGATGGCGGATTTCATGCTGTGTTTTTAAAGGCCGGAAGAGCGTTGGTGGGGGATCGGGGGTGGGGGCAGACCCCGTTTTCAACCGGCCGCCCTGGGTGACCCGCAGAACGACCAAGCCTCCGATGGAATGAAAACAATCCCTTGGCTCTCTCCCGATAAAGGGGGCCGGTGCATGACAGCAGCAACTGCCTCAGCCCTGAGCAATGGAAGACAGGGTCGGTGTCACGGCTGGGTCAGGCCCAGGCAGAAGAATGAGATCCAGCTGTAATTTATGACCTGGGCTGACACCTCGAGTTAACACTTGGCCGGAGCTGACAGAGGGAAGGAAAGTTTTCAGGGATCTCAAGGAGCCAGCTGAACCCAGAGGGCAGAACTAGTGCAGCGTACACAGCACAGAGAGGGGGGGGTTGAAGAGACAGGATCGTCTTCAATAGCGCCTGTTTAAGGAGCCCCCCAAAACTCAGATCCAGCCCCCCTAGGAGTTCAGGATGGTTCTGAACCGGGATTGTCGAGTCAGCCTGTTATAAGGAGCTGCAAGGTTTAGATGGAGGAAACTGAGGCACAGAGAGAAGTGACATGCCCTGGACATCTGGTGAGTCAGTGGCAGAGTGAAGAAGGAAACCCAGATCACTTCACTGCCAATTCTGTGTCATATCCACTCAACCATGTTGCCAATGGGAAAGCCCTTGTAGCAGCGTCTTAATGAGGGAGGATCGTCACAGTCAGACAGGGTGGGGGACAGTCCAAGGGTGCTGCCTGTCCTGGGAACAGGAATCACGGTCTGCCTGGGACAGGAGGTGGTTAGTAAAAAAAATCAACCACAAACAGGCTTCCACACAGTTCAAGTCCCACCTTGGGTCTCTGTTGTTAACCAGGGACCACGCCCTGCTTGGAACCCTCGACAACCCACAGAGACCTCTAGAGGCTGAACAGCATCCTGCACGTAAACAGATCAGGAAGCCAAAGAGCAGTTTGGGCTGGTGGTTTGCCCCATCAGGGGGGCTGTCCCCATGGAAAGTGAGTGGGTGGGATCCATACACCAAAGTGCCCCATGGGACAGGGAAAGGTTGTCATGGTAGCTGAGGAGCCCGGCACTGAGTCTGATTCCTTGGGCTGGCCTGGAAGATCAAGCATTTTGGAGTGGATGGGTGAGCCCGTCCTGGCGGAGCGGGAGGGAGAGTGGTGGAGAAGGTCCCCCAGCAGCCAGCCGGCCACGCTGCTCTATTTAGCTCACGAGCGTGAGCCCAGCTAGTACCAGCCTGTCTCCAGGCAGCTGGAAGCCGCGCTCCCAGCTGCAGTGTAGAATTACCCTCTGGGGACGTCCATGTTGCAAAAAAGCAGCGTCGAAGTGAGGCTCAGAGCCCAAGACTCAGGCTTGTGCTATGGGGCTAAAAGTAGCCGCGTGGACCTTTGGGCTCAGGCTGGCGCCCGGGCTCTGAGACCCACCCAGACTCTGAGGTTCGCTGACATGGTTTTGGGTGGGGGTTTTTTGTAGTGTAGACATATCCTGTGTGTCTTGGTTCCTCACCTGTGAAATGGTGGTGTGTGTGGGGGGGGGGGGAATGGAAATTCTGCAAGCGTGGGTGATGCCGCACAGGTAGGAGTACCCGTGTGGGCTTTAATCCAGCTCGCACGGGTTTCAGGAGCAATGTAGACGTGGAAGCGCCGGCGAGCAGCCTGAATGTGTTCCCAAGATCCCTGGACTTGTTCTCCGGTGGCCAGCCCCTGCCGCCACGTCTACACTGATCTTGTAACCCGTGCTAACTAGATTTAAAGCCCCCCCCCCCGGGTAGGCCTGCCCATGCTACAATCGCACCTTTCTTGCAGAGCAGACGGACCCCACGGGGGAGCCACTGTCTCCCGCTCTGTGTCTGTGCAGCCCCTGGCACAAAGGGGCCCTGATCTCAGCCACTCTCATGCCAATGGTAATATTTAGCGCTGTCCCTGGGACCCTGATGTTTAGGTAGATTCAAGCCCTGTTTAGCCTTAACTTCACCCCCACCCCGGTGGCCTCTCCCACTCTAGAGCCATCTGCCAAAGATGCTGGCGCCCGGAGCAGGGCTGGGACTCAGACTTCCCAGGGCTCGGAGTCCCCGCTGGGCTAACCTTTCCAGACCCCTCTCCGCGGGAGCAGCAGGAGGGAGGGGCTGTTGATCCCAGAAAAGTGCCAAAACAAACAAGAGGCGGAGAGGGGACTCTGGTGGCCGGGGAGCGAGGACGCAAGGTCAGTGCAGGAACAGATCAATCCCGCCCGGTGACGCCGGCCCAGGCAATATTTTTAACCTCATAATTAACTCCCTGGCTGACAAGGAAACAGGAGGGTCGTGTGTCAGCGCCGGCTTAGCAAGCAGCGTTCACCCTTTCACGCTGCTGATGTGGCGACGGCGAAGAGAAACTGTCCGTTCTCCCCACTCCGGGCTCATTAGCAACAAGCCGTGCAGCGGGCAGACAGAGTTGCAGGAAAGAGATCTTTGCTCAGCAAGCAGAGAGGCCGGTGTTACATGCAGAGAGGCCTGGGATGTTTGCCCGAGAGCAGTCTGGCCACTGGCTTCCATCCCTTACCACCAAACTAGACCCCCACTTCCTGGAGCCTTCATACGATACCCCTTGTCCACAGGACCACGGCCACATCAGACCCCTGCTCTGCTCTGCCAGCTGCTTAGGACGCAGAGCACGTGGCCTGCTGGCTAGTCCCAGCCTGTTCCATTTCTCTCTCCGGGTGTGTCTACACTGCAAGCAGGAGGTGTGATGGCACCCGATCTAGCTGGCAGCATAGCCCTGGCAGGCGGCCGCTCCAGTGAGTACCCAGGGCCGTGGGTGGGGCTGTACTATGCCATGGAGGCTAGCCCATGCTGCCCTGGCTTCGCGGCTATCATCACTCGAGCTAGCTTTGATCTGAATCGCACCTTCTGATTGTAGCAATGGCACAATGGCTAGCCCTGGCCTCGTCTCCACCTCCATGGGGTCTCTCTCATTCCCGGCCTGGCTACCCCAGTCATGGAAGGGGCTGTTGGCTACCACACAGCTTGAACTGATTGGCTAGTAGAGCGGGCCAGGAACCGGATTTTCCATTTCACAGGAAAGGCTGCAATTTCGAACGGTGTCCCATTTAGAAATGGAGCGATTCAGGGATGAGGGAGCTAGCTAGCGGTTAGATCTCAGGAAGCAGTTTCTAAGGCTCGTTAAGCACTGGAATAATGTCCTAGGGAGGTTGTGGCATTGGAGGTTTTTAAGACCAAGTTAGACAAACACCTGTTAGGGATAATTAAGGTATTCTTGGTCCGGCCTCAGCACAAGGGGGTGGAGTAAACCTCCTGTTGAGGTTCCTTCCTGTCCATTTCTATGAAAATAACAAAATGTCAGAATTATCCATGACATGAAATTCCAAGAGAAAGTGTTGATTTGGTTCCGATTCTGGCCTTTTAAAACTTTCTAAAGTGGGCGGTGGTTTTCTTTGGTTTTGTTTTTTTAGAATCGATGAATTTCATTTCAAAGGGAAAATAGAAAGGGTCCTTTCAGGAAAATGTCGAAACAGGAAGGTTTGATGTTATCAAAATGTTTCATTTCGGGGGGGGGGGGGGGGGGGGANGACGTTTTTTACAACAGTTTCGGTTTCAACAAAAACTGCGTTTGAAAAAAAATGTCTTGACGAAAAATTTCTGACCAGCCAGGCAGTTTCTCAGATACGCTGGAAAGGGAGTGGGCCATCATCTGTCCAAATTATCCATCTAACCTCACTGCCCCTCTGTGCTATTGGAAACCACTGAGTGGTCTTTAGACCCCTGCGGCCCCCCCACCCCCAGAACAGGTGAAGCCAGAGCCATGCTGAGCGACTGGACATCAGGGTTGAGTTATTCAGCAACAGGTGGTTTGGTCATTGGCAGAGCTTGGGAAAATTCCCAGGGCCTTCCCCTTTCCCCACCCCAGCCCCGTCTCTTAGATTTCTGCGCTGAGGGAACAAGAGGAAAATGTCTGGCTGCAGCCCATTACCCCCAAGGGGATAACAAAGGGTTAAGGGTTGAATGAATGACAGGAAAATAGACCCCGAATATTGGGCAAAACTTGCTGGTGGTGAGATGTGGGATCGACCCGCATACAGGCCGGGGTAGGACTTTTAAACCAGATCCCTGGGGACTGGACTGTAGGGAAACTGACTAGCCAGGGCTCAGTCCTCTGTGATGCTGTTATTTCCCTTTTAACTCAGGCCCTGACCTCATCTGGCGTAAATCAGCGTCACTCCATTGGAGTCCCTGGGGCCCCCTCTTCCCTGTGCTCCAGACTGGACGCCTTTCCACAGGGGCAGCGCCGGCTTCAGGGTTTTTGCTGCCCCAGGCAGCAAAAAAAAAAAAAAAAAAAAAAAAAAAAGCCGCGGTCGCGATCGCGATCTGCGGCGGCAATTCGGCGGGAGGTCCTTCGCTCCGAGCGGGAGTGAGGGACCCTCCGCCGAATTGCCGCCGAATCGCTGGACGTGCCGCCCCTCTCCCGAGTGGCCGCCCCAAGCACCTGCTTGGTCAGCTGGTGCCTGGAGCCGGCCCTGCACAGGGGATGGGAGCTCCCTACGGTTAATCTGCCTCCAAGCTAGCAACCACCCCACCGGTGACCCAGCCTGAATGCTGCATGCACGTGTCCTGGGTTCGAGTCACTCCAACTTCCTGCTTCTCCGTTTGGATCTGATTTCTCAGCCCAGCAGCTGCTTTGCCTCTAAGGGGATGTCTACACTGCAGCTGGGGAGTGCTTCCCAGCCCGAGTAGACAGACGTGCGCTAGTGCACTAAATACAGCAGTGTGGACACAGGTACAGACCCAGACCCAAGTACAGGCCTATGCCGCAAGCTAAGGTTTGTCTACTCTGTAGTGTGTGTGGATACAGGCTCTGACACATGTCCTACCATCCACACACAAAGCCCTCTGAGACATGCCTGCACCCCGTCTACACAGGGGCTGGCTGGCTCATCCAGGGGTACAGGTACGAACCCAGCCTGGTCACTTTGCAGTGAGGACGTAGCCAAAGCTCATGTTTGGAGAGTCCTCCAATGCTGTCCCACAATTCTTGGGGCCCGTGTCTTCCCTTCCGGCCCTTCTGCCTCCCAATGTCCCACTTGCCGCCCTGAACTCGTCGGTTTCACAGACGCCGGCATGGGTGATTCCTCCTGGTAGCTGCGCGTGCCGGGGTTCCTTGTGGCTCAGCCGCCTTTCCCCCCCGCCCGGCACATGATCCCGTCCTCCCGCAGAATAACCCTCCTTGTTGTCAGAAACGAAACAAGGGGCTCCCTTGTCTTCCCCGCTCGCCTCCCTTCCCTCCCCCCCTCCGCAGCAAAGGTCGCAACCCCCGGTGCCCTTTGCATGACATGCTCGGTCATGCCTTCTGTGCATTCCACAGCCCTGCATTCCAGCTGCCCCAGGGAGGCAGAGCCCCCACGGCCTGCTCACCTCCCCCCTCGGCTGAGGGTTGTTGTTTTTTCTCTGAGCTCAGCAACACCTGAAGATACCAGAGAAGGAGAAATACCCGCTCTGCTTCCCACATGGCAGCACATCCCTGCAGCATCAGTGTCCAGCCCCATAAGCCGCCCTACCGATGCTGCGCCAGGCTGCCAGAGCCTGATGGCTAGAAAGTCTGTATATAAAAAAAAAAACAGAGCTAAATTGAGAGGCAGTGTTGCCTAGTGGGTAGTGCACTCGCTTAGGAATCGGGACATTTGGGTTCCAGTCCTGCCTGTGCTGTGTCACCCAAGCAAGTTGCTTCTCCTCTTCCCTGTGCATCTGTTTCTTCTCCCAGTGTGCAGGCTCGGGATGGCCTCTCTTCACATAGTTTGTGAGCCATCTAGTGGTGCTTGCTGAGTTCTAGCCTTGGAGAAGAGGCCAGAGAAATCAGCCCGAGCAGCAGTACGCATGTAGTTAAGGCCCGCTCTGTTCGCGTGTGTTTCGTAAGCACAGCTATTTGCGGTCCAACGCGTGGGTTTCTTTGTATTGTTTTGGTTGCATAAAGGGCAAAAGGCACAATGCAATCCTTGTCTGTTTTAGGCTGGCGCTGTTCGACGGAAACCCCAGGAGTTGGTTGCTGAAGGCTCTTTGAAAAGCCAGGCATTAGATCGCAAGGGACTGTCTCTGACGATGAGCGTGTGCAGCTCCGAGCGCGATGGGGGCCTTGCTCTCAGCTGTGGCCTCTCGGAATGACAGGAATAGAACTCAGTAATGATGGATTGCTGTGGCTCTGCATGGCGCTAGCAGGACACCTTTCCCCAGCCAAGGCTGAGTCTCGCTACATACAGAATTGGCGCTCACCAAAAAAGAGGCACCACGAGAGATAAGGAGCAGAGCCTTAAATCAGTGGGATAAAGGAGCTGGTGAGAGCAGCGTTCAAGACACTGCAAATGCTCTCCAGAATAGTATTTTAAAAAAGCGGGGGGACAAGAAGTTTCTGCTCTCGGCGCCACGGGTGTAAATTCGGATTCTGCTCTCAGCCCCAGTGGGGTAGTTATTTACATCACTGGGGATTGGGTGTAAAATGAGGCACAAGTGCAGCGCAATGGAGAATCTGTATAATTTGGAGGGCAAGGAAAGAGACGGCAGAAAGAGGCAACGCTGCCAGGAGGAGTGAAATAAACGACAGCAGCGTAAAAGGGACGATCGATTTCAGACTGGGTTTGTGGTTGTGGTGGATTGAGGACCACATTGGCATTGCAAGCTATTGCTTTAATACTGGGAGGCTTTGCTGCTTGGGTTGCAGGCTAGGGGGCTCTGTAGCAAAGCGTGAGAGCAGAGTCAGTTTGGAAAGAGCCAGCCTTAAATCAAGATGGGGTGAGATGAGTCGCTCTGTGTTAGGGAGCAGCCTGTTTTCTCTCTCTCTGTTTTTGGGTTCTTGTGTATTATCATTCTGAATTCTAAGAAATAATATTGTGTTATTCATTCCAGCAACAGAATCTATGTTTTTATCCAACTTCTTTGTGTGTATGGAGTGAACTTTACAGTAGTGTTGCCCTCTGTCATGATATTATCACAGGTCTTGAGATTTTGAAGGCCCCCAACTGCTGGAGTCCTGTTATTATGTGAGAATTTCAGCTCTTTCTTTCTTTCTTTCTTTCTTTCTTTCTTTCTTTCTTTCTTTCTTTCTTTCTTTCTTTCTTTCTTTTTAAAGTATATTTCTAGCCCTTGTGGCTGTAGAGACGTTAGAAAACGTGACCCCTAAAACCTCGAGGAGCTGAAGACAAATATACAGGACCCTATATTTGCTCAATTTTAATGAGTTTTGGGGCAGCTTGTGACAGTTTTGAAAATATCCTGCAATATCCTGGATGAACCTTACTGAATTAAATTAAATCTTGTTGAATTAAGTTCATTACCTTTGGAGTCCACTGTATTGATGATTTTGGAACACGTGGGGTTGGCAGATCAAGGCGCTGAGTCCATTTTGTCGTGAGTCGCAGGGTCATATTCAGGCGGCTGTGAGAACGTCGAGGGCTCCCGAAGCGTTCATGAATATTAGTCGCCTTGATGGCTTGTAGCGCAGAAAGTGTCATTTGCTGCTCATTATTCCCCAATTTTAAAATGGTTCAGTTGTCCAATGAGGGAGCAGAAACAGTGCCATGTGATTTTGGTGAACAGTTGCACATCAGGAATGAGCAAATAATAACTAGTTGGGAGCATCTCATAGGCTGAGAAAGATTGGTTCAACCCAATTAGAAATACTTGTGGATAACAAAATATCCTTCCTATCTATCTATCTATCTATCTATCTATCTATCTATCTATCTATCTATCTATCTATCTATCTATCTTCATATACCTCATCTCTCTCTCTCTCCCTCCACCTCAGGGCTGCTCTATTTTACCCTCAGAGCCCATGGTCCCCTATGGTCCCCTAGAAGCAGAGAGTAGCCACAATAGTGCAGCATATTCTGGCCCACCCAACACCCCTGATCCGCCCCTTCTGCTGGTGGGAGCAAGGCCCTTATGCTGGCTCCACTCCAGCTAGGAAGGCATCTGCGTGGGGAGGTCATTTCTGACCACTTAAAGGCCCTGTGGCACTGCCAGAATGGCCTGGCGGGGCCCGAGTGTGACTGTATATGTGTGTGCCCACGTAGGGGGTATGTGTGTGCATACAGCTACGTGTATGTACATGCCTGTGTGCATGTGTGTATATGCATGTGGTTGGGTATGTGTGTGTGTACATACAAGTGTGTGTGTGTGCATATGCACCTATATACTTGTATGTGTGTGTGTTTACACCCATGTGTGTATGTGCATGTGTGTGTGTTCACATGTATGTGTGTACGCAAGTGCATATGTGTGTATGTGTTTGCTTACTCTGTGTGTATATGTATGTGCATGAGCCTATGTACATGCATGTGTGTGCAGATGAGTGTGTGGGTGTACACACCTGCATGTATGTTTGTGTATATGTGTGTGCACACAAGTGTGTTGTGTGTACGTATGCATGCATATGAGTGTATATGTATGTGTATATGAGCGTGTGTGTGCACAGAGTGTGTTATGAGTGTGCGCATACGTGTGTGTGTGCAAAGTGTGTATGCCTGTGAATACGTGTTTGTGCATGTCTGCACATATGTGTATGCATATGCACACGTCATCTCCCATCGGTCTCCCTTGCGATCCCGGCATCACGGGCCGGTGACCTATCCATGACTTTTACTAAAAATACCCCTAACTAAAACTTAGGTGCTGGGCGGGGTGCGTCTGGGGACAGTGCTGATCCTGTGGGGGGGACTCCTGGCCCCACCATGGCTGGGGGCGGGGGGGGCGGTGGCCTGGGACCCCGCTGCTGCTGCTGCTGGGGTTGGGGGGGGCACAGCTTCAGGCATCGCTGCTGCTCCCGGACCACTGCTCCAGTGTAGCGCCTGGGACCAGCTGCCCGGAGCCGCCCGAGCAGTGGCCGGTGTGGCTGGCCCCAGGGCTGCCCCAGCTGCTCGGCTGGCCCTGGGGTCAGCTGCACCAGCCGCTGCAGAAGTCACGGAGGTCCCAGAACGTCACGGAATCCGTGACCTCCGTGAAAGGCTCTTTATTTATCAGTCATCCTGGTCAGGCAGCACTACAGCAATCCAGTCAAGCAGGTCGAGCATTAGGGGCCGGCCGGCGGGCGGATTCCTGGCTAATAGCCTGTAGGTGCATTGCAAGGCGTGAGATGTTGGGACGTGTTTGCTTGATACTCTCCACCCGGAGCAGGGATTGCTTTGCCCACGGCCACCTGGCCGATCGTCCCCTGGCCCTGGTAATTGCTGCCGGCATGTGCACTGACAGGAAACCTAACCCTCCCACCCCCCAGCCCGCATGAGGCTCAAACCAGCAGACTCTAACCAGGATGGGGCTGTGGCGGGTGGGACCTGCCCTTCTCTATCACATCAGCGGGTAGGGCACTGGATGGGACTGCAGGAGATCAGGGGTTTAGTCCTAGATTTGCCGCTGGCCTGCTGGGTGACCTCATGCACGTCACTTCCCCGCCCTGGGCCTCAGTTTCCCCATGCGTACAATGGGGATAATGACAGTGCCCTTCTGGGTAACGTGCTTGGAGATCTGCTGATGAACAGCACTAGATGAGAGCTAGGGATTATGCTTGTCTCCACTTTCACGGCCCTCCCTGGCGTGTCCTCCCAGCTACCTCTCATCTCCCATTCACTATCGAGCCGGCGACGCCAGCCTCCATCGCCTGCTTGTTACATTTCCAAAAGAAAGCCCCTCTGCACCTTCTCCTGCGCTGTCCTTCCCATAAACCTCCGCCAACCGACAGCCTCTCCTTTGCCGCAATGCCTGCAAATACATTGACAAGGGACAAGCAGCTGGTGTGCCGTGGCTACTGCCCAGCCGTATAATCTCATTGTTTCCTGGCACTTCCCTGTCTGGCTCTGCCTCCCCTGGCTGTCCTAGCTGCCCGCTCTCTGGGGCCTGGTATGTCACCTAGCACCATGGGGTCCTGGTCTGTGACTAAGGCTCCTAGTGCTGCGGTAATTAATAGAAGAAGAAGAATTGATAGACAATTAACGAACGCAGTCCAGGTGAGTCAGTAGGGGGCGCTCTCCCCTCTGAGTCAGTGCTGCCCCAGGGCAGCACAACGGGGCGCTGTATTGCAGGGAGCGGGGCGGGTGGCCCAATAGGGGGCACTCTCTCCCCTGAGTCACCTCCCACCCCCAAAACCAAAGTCCTGACAACCTGTGAGAGCGTAAAAGATCCCGCGACTGATTTCACAGCAGCACCCCAATGGGACCCAGGGGTGCCTGGCCCCTCTGCCAAGCCAGCCCTGGCTGTTTCAAGCTGGCTCTCTCCCCCCCCCCCCCCCCCCCCCCCCCCCCCCCCCCCCCCCCCCCCCCCCCCCNATCAGAAGCCTCTTTGGAAAAGTTTAGCCTTGAAGGATCAATTGGGGCTGCATCAAAAACCTGGCGCCAACCCCCCCACCCCCCGCCGCCCCTCCCCGCCAAGCTCTGGATGCAGTGACGTGGTTCAGGGCGGCCGCTAACTGCTCTCACTACCCCCCCACCCTGGAGAACCACTGATGGGGGGCGCTAGAAGATAATCTGCCCATTGCTGGCTTCGGGTTCGGGGGGCAGGACAGGGAGAGGATTCAGGGCCAGAGCGCGTCACAGGCCCGCAGTGGCTGTTTGATGGGGATGCAAAAGGGGCGTGGGGGTTCCTTTAACCCTCACACTTCGCCCCTCCCTCCTCTGGAGGCCCTATTCACTGGTGGATCAGCCAGCTAATTTGAGGCGGTGACTAAGTGCCCGACATGATCCCTGCTTGAGAAAGAAACCTGCGTGTCCTCCAGTTGTTTAAGTACTTAATGAACATTTGTAGCCCATATGGCAAGACTATATTAACCCCGCGCAACCCGCCCCCGCCTCAGGAGAGCAAACACTGCCGCCATTCAGCAGCCCCGCGCCCCCCCACCCTGCCCCGCTCCCGGGGTCGCCCCGTCCCTGTCGCTTTGATACTTTCTGGCAGGCGAAATGATTTCGGAGGACGGTTTTAGCAGCAGCTCGAGCCCTCTGACCTCTAGCCGTTCTCTCCTCCGCTCGCGGGAGGGGTTTCAAAAGAAGGGGTCAGCGAGTGGTCAGATGGTTCCTAAAAACCAGGCCGGGATCTCCGGCCCTTGAAGAATTGAGGCAGCGGGGTTGGGAGGGGGAGATGGAAGAGGTGCCAGAAGAGAATTTGGAAGGGCTTCATCGCGGCTATGAAGAGTGTAGGGTGGGACTTGTGAACAATTAATGGATCAGGGAATTCTGCAATAATTGCTTACCCGCTTTCTCCCCCCACCCCCCAAAGGAGAAAAGCATAGGTCATTACAGGCTAAAGCCCCGGTATTGCATTCCATCCCAAGCCGCTGGGAGAAGCACCCGCTCCTATACAAGGGTGCTGGTCCCAGACAATGCCACTTGGCAACGTAACGAAGGCTGGATCTCGCAAGGAACAGACCCCGTCACCGCCCCCTGCCCTGCGAACACCTGACGCTACAACCCGTGACACGTTAATGCACTTTCCAGAGCTGGGGTCTGTGAGGTCAGGCCACGGGGTCATCGGAAGCCCATCTCCCCCACACGCACAAAGCCTGCCCTGGGTGGATGTGGGGAAGAGACAGGGGGTGGGGAGAGGGACCCAAAAGAGATTCAATCAGCAAATGAGGAGCTGGGGCCGGATTTTCAGACAGGCTCAACGGCCACGCTCAGGGGCTGCATTCTCAGAGATGTCCAGCACTCGTTAGATTCCTAAATAAAGATTTTTCCAATGGGCTCAGACACTGACGAGCAACACGTCCTGAATTTTCACCCGGGTGCTGAGCGCTTGTGAAAATCCGGCCCTTAATGGTTAAAGGTTTCGTGGCTGGAACTAGGATGGAGGGGGACTAAACTGTCTGAGTAGCTTTCAACTCAAACCAGCCAACACACATGTATGTAGATACATTGATGCAAACATACGTTCATAGATCGCTGCACATCTGTGTACGCACGATTACCTGTCTGCACACGCATCTCAATACCGGCACGTATGTGCAAACAGACATGTATGCCAACACGCACCTCACAAATATATGCACATGCTCATACATGCATAAACACCTACACATGAGCATATGCTCATATACAGAAACTCCCCCCCCCCCCCCCCCCCCCCCCCCCCCCCCCCCCCCCCCCCCCCCCCCCCCCCC
>QXTE01000095.1:3194027-3304362 GCA_003942145.1 Platysternon megacephalum
CCAGGTGCCCCAGAGGGAGTGAACCTAACAGGCAATGATCAAGTGATCTCTCTCCTGCCATCCATCTCCATCCTCTGACGAACAGAGGCTAGGGACACCATTCTTACCCATCCTGGCTAATAGCCATTTATGGACTTAGCCACCATGAATTTATCCAGTCCCCTTTTAAACATTGTTATAGTCCTAGCCTTCACAACCTCCTCAGGTAAGGAGTTCCACAAGTTGACTGTGCGCTGCGTGAAGAAGAACTTCCTTTTATTTGTTTTAAACCTGCTGCCTATTAATTTCATTTGGTGACCCCTAGTTCTTGTATTATGGGAATAAGTAAATAACTTTTCCTTATCCACTTTCTCAACATCACTCATGATTTTATATACCTCTATCATGTCCCCCCTTAGTCGTCTCTTTTCCAAGCCAAAGAGTCCCAGCCTCTCTAATCTCTCAAAGCCGCCTAGCGCTGGAAGTGGAAACGTTCACAGGCTGGGGTTGCACCACCAATGCCAGGAGTCCCCAGCAGGGTCAGGCCCAGACTCTGCCCGCCCCCTGCACTTGGTTATTGGTTTTTCGGTCGGTCATGTGAAATATCCCCGGCTCCCCTGCTATCATGGTAGCAGGAGGGTCCGGCTGGCAGACCAGGCTCCCGATGGGCGCTAACGCATGCGTTCACGATCATTGTGGCTGCAAAGCTGGGTGACATTTGCGAAGCCTGATTTTTAATGGAGACTGGGTGCCTGAAATCTCTCCAGCGGCTTTAAAAAGCTCAGTGGCGTGCGTTTAAAGTGGGGGGAAGCCCTTGTGGTGTTAATAAAGCTCTCGGCCGAGCAAAGAATGGGTTTACGCTGGAAAGCAATGGTGTCGTGTCTCTGGATTTGGTTGACTCAGGTTGAGTTTGCAGCTGCAAAATCTTCTTTATTTCACTTGGGAAACTGAGACGTGCTGGTTTGGTTTTTCCCCCCGTGCGCATCGGCCACAGCGACAAGGATTCTGCAGAGCAGACCCTGCCCCTGATGACCGGGAATGCCATTTGGGCCTGTCATTGGAACAGAGTTAATAGTTCTGTGGAGGATGTTTGAGCCAGAATAAACTCTGGCCCCCACTCCTGTCTCTGGGCTGGCCCTACAAGACTCATAGAAGCCCTTTGGCTTGTGCTGGCTCTGCAGGGCTACTAAAAATATATGTAAGGCCAATGAGAGAGACGTCATTTCTGCCATTAGCTATGAGCTCTGCATCCAAACAGGCAGCAGATGAATAATGATAATAATTAATACCTACCTGGGATATAGCAGGCGGTGCCTTTTCCCCACTTGTTGCACGGAGGAAAACAGAAATTAGGGGTTGAAAGCTTCTTCATTTCTGCTTTGTTTCCGTGTTACTTTTCATCATTTCTGCTTTATTTTGCAATGTGTTCAGCTTGGGGCAATGGAAAATAGACTGGTCAGTTTTGTGACCGTGAGTGTGTCCATCTGTCCATCCCCCCGCCCAGGTGCCCTCTGCTTCTCCTGTGCTAGCACAAGGCTGGGATGTTGGGGTTAAAAGCCACACAGGGAAACATTCAAAACACTGTTGGGGCCGGAATCCCCCCGCAAACTTCATGGGGATGTTTGTTTGATCTCAAAGTTATCCTGATCTTGATTTTTTGGGGTTTTTTTATACACCCTTCCCAATAAAAACTAAATTTGGAGCAAAAATCCAGACAGAAAACAGATCTGTAGCAGCCCAATTGGGTTTTCCCCATAACTATTAGGGCAAGGTTTAGCGTAAGCGGGCACACGTGGTGACGAAATTAGCGAGGGCTGGACTGTGTGTTTGGGATTTGGAATGTTCAGTCTTCATCGATTGGCTCAGATGCGTGGCTGGAAGGCTCCCGGCTGTTACAGGGCCTGGGAAGTTTTGAAGCTCTTGTTATCTTTCTCCTTTGGGACTGTTGGAGGATGTTTTTCCTGGCCGGGGCGGTAGCTGAATCCGATTAGGAAATAAAAATGATTTGTCTGTGTTTGTGCAGCTCTGAAGAACAGGGGAGATTCTGCTCTCAGTCCCACGAGTGGAAACACAGGCTGGGCAAATCATCTTGCATTATATTTTCTGCTGGCCTTTTTCATAAGCTCTGTCTCGCTCCCCCCACTTCCATATGAACCCAAACGAAAAGGGGCACAAACCCATTTATTTCCCAGCACCCCTAAAACCACCCCCCCAGCCCAAACTAGACTCCGAGGCAGCTGGTTTTTTTTTTTAATCTTTTAATCTTTTTTTCTTTTTACATTGATTTTTGTGGAATATTAGTTCACAGCGCTGGAAAAAAATGTCACTGAGCCAGCAGGGGGCGCAATTGCCTTTTCCAGCCAAACGAACCTGACACAGCCTTTTTTATTTAATTCACAGCACCTTATATTTTTTTATTTGATTTTTTTTCCCAGCATGACATTTAAAATAATTGTCATATCTAATCACTCCGTTTTATACAAAATGGACAAACCAAAGACCACAGCTGAATTATTAGTTTGCTTGATTTTTGGGGGGGGGGAGAGGGGGTTTTGTACATTTTTGTTGTTCTTTACAAACATCTAAAAACTACACCACAGCACAGTTTTGCATACGGACAGTACTACGCATGTTTTCTTAAAAAGACCAGCTACACCGAAGAATGGAAAGAGCGAAAGATCGAGAGAGACGGTTACTTAGAAAAAACAGGATGGGTTGTGCTGTTTGGTTAGGGCTGGCGCAGGTCGTGTGGAACCAGCTCTGGATCTGCTTGCTATGAGTGACGGATCCTTTCTGCACGGGATTGGTTACGAGAGCCCAGGGTGTAAAGCTGATGGGGGAGGTTCTATTTTGGGGTGTTGGATTTTTTGGGGGGAGGGTGGGGAGGGGAGTTGCTGAGTTCAAACCAGCACTGATGCACATTGTGGGGACCCATTCCACTGGCTCGCATGCTCTTCACTGCCAAAAACAGGTGTAATTTTTTGCATCTTGATGCAAACCCCAAGAGGAGATGAGGCAGCTAGTCTAGGGAAATCTCCCTGGTGGAGAATATAGCCCTGACCTTGATTAGCTACATCAGGGTAAAACAAACTTCCTGTGCCTTCTAGCCACCAGGGCTTCCCCTGGAGATGTAAAACCACAGCAGTTTTTGCAGCGAAGGCAGCCTGTCCAACAGGGCAGATTGGGTGTCAAAACGCTACCCCATCCGAATGCTCTTGTGCGAGGTGCAACACAAGACCTACAAGGCTCCCTCGCCCTCCTGCACACTCTGTGCAGGCAAATCTTCCCCATGGGCGTTTCACCTGCACCCAGCTGCCACAAGGATGGACCTTAAAAATCTAGATAGGGTTATGGCAGAGTACATCAGCAGTGGATGTCTTGCCCAAAGATCTGACCCAGCTCAGCCTCAAGGCCTGGAGAATCCCTGACTGAAGGGGTTTCTCTGCCCCATGCTATGCAGGAAGTCAGATGAGATCAAACCGGTCCCTTCTGGCCGTGGCAATCTAGGATCACCCAGAGCGCTTGGTTTGGAAGGGGTTTGTGCTGCGTCCTCCGTGTGATGGCACTTCCGAAGATTGTGCTCACGAAATGCTCCCCACAGCCTGGAGGCCAGAGGATTCGGAGCCTCCCAGCCTGCGGGGAGCATGGTGTAACTGCATGGGGCAGGGGAGGACGTCTTGGCCAACTGCTGCGACGTTAATCTGGCCTGTACCTGGGCACAGTCATGCACGTTAAGATGTGAGACTGCAGGGCTTTGCAGCGCCCTCTGCGGGCAAGTTTGTGAGGAATTGTTTTTCGTCACCGCCCGCCGATTTGTCGAAGCCGAAAGGGGGCTGGGTTCGGCGAATCGCCCGACTCAGAACAGGGTGGAGGGAACCGTTTAAACACCATCGAAACGCTTCGCTCGACGCTTCGTAAGCGACACGTTCCCTCTTGGGGTGGCCATTTCAGCGCGTTCAATCGAAAACAAGGTTTTAAAAAGAAAAGAAAAACAGTCCGCGGGGAAAGGCCACGGCCAGAAAGTAGCAAGACAAAAACATTTCAGTTGGCGAACGGCGTCAGGGTTTGGCTGTGTGAATAGCTGCGATTTCGACTTTTCGGTCCCACATGAGACGGAGGGGCAAAAACTTTAAACGCGCGACAATGTTCACGGGGCGGGAAGACCGTTCTCCATGCAGCTAAACGTCTGAATCAGCGGTGGCCCAAGCATGGCAGGAGAGCCCCTAAAGTAAGGGACTGGGGGAGGGAAGAAATGCTGTGTCTGCCCTTGTGACTGATCATTGCTGGGGCTAACAAGCCAGGCGGGGACGTGCACTCCCATCATGGGCAGACCTAGGGCTGAAAATCTGGCCCTCCCATTATGGGAACGCATGTTGCGACTGTAGCTCTTTGCTTCCCGCGTGCTTTTGTCCTTCTATGGACCCCCTTGGGCTAGGCTGCACCCGAGCAGGGTTAAGCGGTGACGTATGATCATGGGCTTAAATTGCAGCACGGGCGGTTTAGGTTGGACATTAGGAAAAACTTCCTAACTGTCAGGGTGGTTAAGCACTGGAATAAATTGCCTAGGGAGGTTGTGGAATCTCCGTCATTGGAGATTTTTAAGAGCAGGTCAGACAAACACTGGTCAGGGATGATCTAGATAATCCTTAGTCCTGCCATGACTGCAGGGGACTGGACTAGATGACCTCTCGAGCTCCCTTCCAGTCCCACGATTCTATGATTGTGCTTTTACCTGGTTCTAGCTTGCCTCTCATTAGCCAGAGCCCCCCCCCCCCCCCAATTATTTGTCTTGTCCCTTTGCCAAGGTGCATCAGTCTGGATGAAGTGAGGATGCCGGGTGGCAATGGGGGAGGGGGGGCGTGGTTGAGACTCAGCAGCTGTTTCTTTGTGAGCGCCTTGTGGCCCATGCTTGGGGGGATGGTGGTGGGGTTTTGGGCTCCAGGGTAAGAGGAAGCCCGGCTGGTTTCAGGTTGGTCTTGTCCCAGGTTAGTGCAGGTACCTTTGTGCTCTCCCAACAGCTGCTGGTTTTAAGACTTTAGCTGCTTGTTTAAAATGTGCTCTGGGAACCCCCCGATCCGCTCCACAGAGGGAAGGCGGGAAATCCAATTGTGCATGGAGCCCGACCTGCAGGGGGCTCTGAAAAAAACCTCCTTCCCCTAAAGCACCACTTGCAAACCCTTCCACCTGGACCAAATGCCTCCCCCCCAACACACCTGTGCTGCCCTAACCCTCCCGCTCCCCATCAGCTGGGACTGCTGCAGCTGTTTAGTTGAGTGAGAAGAAATGAACGACAGTAATTTAAAAAAAAGTCAAAAAATATTTGGCATTCGGCGGTCAGGGCTGTGTGCGTCTGACCCGTGGAACGGTGTCATCGAACTTGACGTAAGGGTTGTCCTGGGCGATCGGTGCATTTCAGAGCTTTCTGTCGGTCCCGTTTAGCCTGTTCTATGCACCTACCCCTTCCCTCCGCCTTTCGAAACACATCATTAGTGACTGTACCAGCGCGGCTCAAATGGCGCAGGCACCAGCAGTGTCCACCAACTGCTGTTCCTCCAATGGAGGAGCGTCGCTGGTCGCTGTCGCAATGACTGACCTCCCAAAGCACGTCCACTGGAGTCGTGTCACATTTCCATTGGCGTAAGTGAGATCAGAACCCAGGCCTGGGCGGTGCAGCTGCTGGTCCTGCTACAGGCCTGGTGCTCAGTTTACGGTGCAAAGGTAACCTCAGTGGAAAGGAGACTCAGGCTCCTAATCTGTATCTTCTGGCTTCCCAGGGGCCCAGTTCTCCCCTGGGTTACTTCAGCTTTGCCTTGCTGTAGCTCTGGGGGGTTAGCTGGGAACGAGGAACTTGGGGTCGGGGTCGAGGGGCGGAATCGGCAGCTCTGAGTGGCAGCAGGGTGCAGGGGACAATCTGTCCGGCTTTGTGCTTTTTCCTACATCGTGTGTGGCTGGCGCTTGTGCTCACCCAGGGATGCCGCCGCTCCTGCTCCCAAACACCCGCGAGGCGCCCCACAGGCGGGGTTGTGTGTGAGCCATCGCAGCAGGCTTTGTGGGGCAGGGAGAGAGTTTCTGTTGACCTCAGAAGACTGGGGTGCTGGTTACTTATAAGGAGCCCAGGGCCAACAGGCTGAGCCTGCAGAAGAGCTGGGGCCAAGCTGGGGAGGGATCTACATGATGGTTTTTTTTAAAGGAGACTCAGGGTAATATTTTCCAAACTGCCTAAGTCCCATTTCCAAAAGTGACTTAAACCCTTAGGAGCCTAAATCCTCTTGACTTTCAATGAGATTTAGGAGACGTATTGTCAAAAGCGACTAGTGATTTTGGTTCTTGCCTGCCCCCCCCCCCCTTTTTTTTTTTTTGCATACCCCCGTTGAGCCATCTTAACACGGCTTGCTGCCCAGAAGGTGGGCCTTCTGCAAATCCGAGCTCTTACACAAGCTGTGCACACAACACTCAGCTGCTCGGACTCATGAGCCCTTTTGACAATGGGACTTAGGGGGAACATTTTCAAAAGCAGCTGAGTGACTTAGGAGCCTGAGTTTTATGGACTCCCAATAGGATTTGGGCTCTTAAGTCACATTTGAAAATGGGACGGCTGCTCCCCAGTGACACGGGTGCTTTTGAAGATTCCAGCCAGAGTTCAGTCTGTTGTAAATTACTGTACAAGTCCATCCACCCCAGCTGTGCTGTTCCCGCTGATCGCAGCCTCACTCTTTTGGCCCAGAGTGGTTGGTCTCTACGGTGAGAAACGTGTAACCCAGAATAGGAACAAGCTCAGCCCAGGGTCTCGAGTTAAATCTTTCTAAAAATCAGTCCCCTGCGTCGCTCAGGCAGCCATGAGGCAAGCACACCTGCCGATCCGACAGGGGAGAGGCAAACACAGCCTGGTTAGGATAGAGAAAGATTGACGATCAACTGGGCCTTGCAGCCCTCCCTCGCTGGAGCAGGGTGCATTGGTGGCACTAGGCTGCAGCATCAGGACCAGGTTTTCGAATCTCCCATCTACACCGGCCTTTTAAAATGAGCTTGTGTGGGCAACACTCAAGCTCCCTTCTGGCTCAGGTTACAATGTGGTCGTAATCCAGTCTGGCCCCATTCACAGTGGGGTGGAAAAACCGACGTAGTTGGGACCAGTACAGCTTCTTTGATTGAGCTGAGCCTCCTCCTAGGTGGGGCCTTTGTCCTACTATTGCACTTGGCCTTTTGGTACCTTTATTAAAGGGACTGGCTACCCGCAATAAGCTTGTGGTTAGCTGCTAAAATAACATCTATCAACTGTCATGCTTCAGGACTGGAGCTATGATTGCTACATGGGTCAGGAAGGAAATTCTCTGTCACATTACATGCAGGTGCTTGATGCATGTCCTTTCTCTGATCCCCCAGCTGTCAGCCATCATGGGAGGCCCAGGGGCTGATTCGCTCTTTGCCTTGCACCTTGTGCAGCCACTGATCAGTGCAAATCACCACTTTTCTCACTAGGGAATGGTGCACACCCGCCGTGCAAGTGACTGAATGGGTGTGCAGTGCCACCACGTCAGAGCAGTGGCACTATGCGTTCACTTTACCCAGCTGTACATGACGATGCAAGGCCCGAGGCACTGAAGAATTGGGCCCAGAGGCTCCTGGCCTTGTCTACACCCAGGATAATAACAAGACCTAGCTCCTCCAGAGCAGCTGCACGGGCTTCACGGAAGGTGGTTCTTAAAGTGCTGCAAACCCTTGTGTGGATGCTGCTAGTTCAGGTTACGTTAACCCGGTTCTCAATCATCGTAAGCTAAACCCAAATAAGCCTAGTTTAAACGGAACTGTGTCCACGCAGCCTTTTGCACGAGATGAAAATCACTCTCAAACTGATGCCACCCTCTACCTGGGCCAGCGGCCCTGATTCTCCAGGGCAAATCCTTCCCTTGTAATACATGATGACACCTTTGTTTAATTAAGCTTTGTTAATGGAAGAAACATTATGCCCTTTCTTTCTGCCAGAGAAGTAGAGGAATGATAGCTGGGCTTGGTTCGATTCCTACCTCTGCCACAGATTCCCTGTGTGACCACGGGCAAGTCACTTAGGGAGCGTCTACATTCCCTGCAGCGGTGTGACTGCGGCGTGTATAGACAGGCCCAAGCCAGCTAACTGGAGCACCGATAGCAGTGAAGGCCTAGAGCACGGGCAGGGGGCTGAGTGGATTTGTACAGCCCCTGGTGCTGTAGCTTTATTGCTATTGTTAGTCAAGCGAGCGAGATCACAGCTAGGTTGGATACGTCTACACGTGCTGCACTCACTCCTCTGATCACAGGCTAGACAGACTCTTTGGCGCTCCGTGCCTCAGTTTCCCTACCTGTAACTTGCCGTAGGGCTGTGAGCATTAGCCATTGTGATGTGCTCAGATAGCCCAGCGGGGGAAGCAGGGGAGCTGAGAGACTAGAGACACAAAACTCTTGCTTTCAGCTCTGCTTTGTCGCAAGCTTGCGAGAGGAGGGGAAACTGAGATCGGGTGTAAAATTATAAATAAAGAAAAATATACTACTCTTAAATATCTCCGAAAATGTAAAAAAATACAACTCTCGCTTAAAATGATACAGCAGCACGTTTCCCCCCTTGGTGTACGCCACACTTCTCTACGCATTAGAATAGAATTGGCGACCGTGCTCTATTGTCTAATGTGGACCTAGGTGACCTTAAACTGATCCCCCCCCCCCCTCCCCAAATACAGTTCGTTTCTCTGTTTAGCTCTGCAGAGAAGGCAAGATATTTAATTCCCTGTTTTGGAGCTCGGCTGGCACCCATTACACCAAAGACCCCCAGCAAAACCAACACAGGTGCTTGTCAATTTCATCCCTTGTTGAAAATAAAAATGTTGGCTTGGTGTGTGTCCAGCTGCTATGATTAGATTAATGGGCACCGGGGACCACACGCCAGTTCAGATCTTCGGATGATGACACAAAGAGACACAGCTAGCTATTGAAGCATGGAACCTGCATGGGCCCATTGAGCGATTAACCTACAATGTGACAATTAGTGGGCTTTGTTATGCAAATGGCTTATAAAATACAACCAGAGAACCATGACTCCCCCCCCACCCCTTCCTCCAATCAAAGTTGCCCTGAAGTCCAGATTCTGCTCTGTTAGACTGGTGTGACATGGATTTACTCCAGATTTACCCCCAGGATAACAGAGAGCAGCATAAAGACGTAGCCCAGTGTATTATTATTATGCTTTTAAATTAAGAATTGCTCTGTCACACTGCAAGGTAGAGATCTGGTTTTAAATAGCTTATTTCCTTCCGCACCAACATTGGGGTCCTGCTGCTTGTTAGAATTCAGTGGCGGGGAAGTAGGGGGGTTAGATTAATTGAAGATGTGGGTTGGAACTCACTCACCATCCAGATTTTAGGCCAGCACTCCAGCACCCGCTTAAATCCCGTTGACCTCAGTGGGTGAATGTGTGTAAATACTCTCCTACCATCCGGCAAGGCAACGCGCTTGTGTCTCTTCCCGTGCAAGGTCAGAACGGAATCAAGTGCCTCCATCCCCTTGCTGACAGCAGAAAGGACACGGCCGGGATCCTTCTCTCATGGTTTCCAAGCCATGAGATGGGGGAGATGCTGAGACATCTGCCTAACATTAGCGGGGGTTTTAAAGAACATTTACACTCTAAGCTAGGACCAGCGCGTCCGCTTGCTCTGAGAAAGGAGAGCCCCCAAGACAGCTTCTTAGCCTCCTGGTTCCTGGACAGCGCTGGCTTTATAGCGCAGAGAATTAAAGGGCCAGCATGTGACACCCAGCTTGGAATGAAAAAAAGTGCATTGGTCCTAAGGAGAGAAGGAAAGCCAGGATGTGCTTCCACTCTGCCTGTAGATGGCGCTAGATGGCTGCTACAACAAGGTTGCTGTTCTCCATCCAACACCCACTGCTGCCTATCAGGGTGGGCCCTTTGCAACCCACAATAGGGTGTCTTTAAAATAGGCCCCTGCTGTCCCTAAGGACCTCTGACCTCACTGCTCCTTCAGCCGAGCAATACATTTGCCCAGCTAGTCCTGGAGCAAAATCTTCGAGGCATCTTACGCCAAGCCCCTGGCAGCACGCAGCACTGCCCCAGCTCTGCCTTACGTCAGTTAAATCTGCAGCAGGGAAGAGACAGCAAGAAAAGCTAGCCAGAGCCGGAGCTGGGGCAAGGGCTCTGGGCGCCTTCGGGGCTCGGGTTTGTCCCGTCTCTAATGAGCACGGCGCGGTGCTTTGGGTGTTGCAAAAATAGAGCCCATTTGTGTGGAGCGATTGGGCCTTAAGTGCTACGTTCTGATCTGCCCTCCCCTAGCTTTAGCTGCCCTCAACCTCTGGGCAGTTCCCTCCGGCAAGCGTCCCCAGCAATAGATTTTCAAGGATCTTTCTCCCCCTTTGGGAGCGACATAGCTGGGTTGATCTAAGTGTAGATCAGACCTTAGGGTCAACCAAGGAGCTGGGGGAGGGCAGAGAGACAGAGGGCTACAGAGTTAAATACATGAAACGCCTAATTGGCATGACCAGCAACCCACAGACAAGACAGAGGTTAGCGTCACTCTCAGGCCAGCTGGGCTGCTGGCCTGGTGAAATGGAGCCCTGATCTCAGTTTGGGGCTCACAGGTGCTACTAACACACCCTGCCCCCTCCCCCCCCCCGGCTGTGTTTCTGGATGGCCTCCGTGGGAAGGGACTTGGGGAGAATTAAAAAAAAACAACAGCAACAACAACCAAAAGCACAATCCCTAAGCTTCAAAGTCAAATTTTCTCCCCCCCAAACAGAAGAAACAAATGTTTAAAATCCCAGAATAAACAATAATAAAAGAAACAGAGCACCGCTGTATTGTTCAGCTGAAATGGATAATTGGAAGAGGGGAATCTCCCTGGATTAGTGCGGGAAATTCGGTCCAGTTACAGAGGGATATCTGAGCTGATGTTGGTCCAAAGGAGAAAAAATAATGCAATTTGCCCTCACGTACAGCACCTTTCCTCTAAAGCACTCAACAGAAGGATGCAAGTATCATGATCCCTGTCTTACAGATGGGGAAACTGAGGCGCTCGGCGCATTAGGACCAGCCACCCACCAGAGCCAAGGATGGAACCGCTGCTCTGATACAGCCTCTGCCATGCCAATGAGATCCTTGACCTGCTGCCTGCAAAATGTATGAATGTCCGATACCACTAGAGTCTACAGGGGTGGATGCCAGCGGCGTCTGGCGCGGATTGACCAGCGATTTGTGACACCAGCGAGACACGATGCAAGGACGCGTGCAGATCAGGATTTCAAATTCGGTTCACGTGACACAGAGGAACAACTTAGCTCTGCCGACTTGCTCCTGCAAACCTGGCTTAGAAGCCTGAAACGGATGCTTTGTTAACACCTGAAATCGACGCTACTTTACATATGACTCAAAAAAAGCAAGTGGGGGGGGGGGGGGAGAGGTTGTGTTGCTCTCCACACACCACAGGTGGCCGATGAAAAAATAAACGAGGATTCGGAGAATATTACACAGCCAAGATCCGTGAGCACACGTTGCACGTACTACTAGTTTACACCCACGTGTGTAAAATTAAATGGATCACGTGTTCACCAGCGCACACCCTAGGGCGAGCTCCGCAAAGGGATTCCGGGTTCCTGCTGCGTGGCAGGGCGCCTAGACATTAGATGTCCCCTTTGAGCAGCTAGCCCTAGCCCCCAGCTCTGATCAGGAGCTCGGTCAATTGGCGCCTGCCCAGTTAATCCATTCACACTGCCGGGGCTGGGCCATTTCCAGCCTGAATTTAGTGCAAAGAGGTTCTTTCCCCCCCCCCTCCTTCTCAGTCAAGTTTTCTTCCCCCCGCTCCCCAACTCCCGCAACGAATGAGCCGATTCTCACACACGTAATGACACCGAAAAAAGAGGGGGGAGGACGGGAAGGAAGGAAGGAGCGGTTGGGGGAAGGGGAGCGAAAAAATAAAATCATCAAAATCAGAAAATAAGACATTTCACAGTGTCTAACAACTTGAATCTCCTGGGGGGGAGGAAATCTGGGGGGGGGGGGCACACCCCACTCACTGCAACACCTGCCCGCGCGTCTCCGGCAGCCTCAATGCTAGCGAGCTGCCCACAGCCAGCGCTGTCGAGGCCAGCAAGATGGGCACGGCTTTCGTGATGCCGACGAAGGAGGTGAAGATGCTGATGCCCAGGACGGCCGCCAGCTTGCAGAGGGCGTTGAGGAAGCCGAAGGCTGTCGTCCTAGAGAAGCAGGGAGAGAGGACGAGGTTATGGGCGAGCTAAAGGGGTTGGGGGGGGGGGGCAGTAGGCTGGTGGGCAGGGGGGTGAGGTTAATGTCCCCCTTCTCCCTAAAAGATGGAGAACAAGCAGGGTCATAGCAACGGCGGTCCAGAGTAATCTGACTGCGTTTCAGCCTCGTGGCCTGGGAATCTGGACAGCTGCGTTCTATTCCTGGCTCTGCCACTGATCTACTGCATGACCTCGGCCAAGTCCCTTCCCCTCGTACCCTTTCTCCATTTCAACTGTGAGTGCTTTGTGGCAGGGCCTGCCTCTCTCTCGGTATATGTACAGCACCCAGCACAATGGGGCCCTGGGATCAGCTGGGGCGCAGATGCTACCCAGAACACCCAATGATGGAGAGGGGAAAGGATTTTTATTAATAGAATCATAGAATCTCAGGGTTGGAAGGGACCTCAGGAGGTCATCTAGTCCAACCCCCTGCTCAAAGCAGGACCAAACCCAACTAAATCAGCCCAGCCAGGGCTTTGTCAAGCCTGACCTTAAAAACCTCTAAGGAAGGAGATTCCACTACCTCCCTAGGTAACCCATTCCAGTTCTTCACCACCCTACTAGTGAAAAAGTTTTTCCTAATGTCCAACCTAAACCTCCCCCTCTGCAACTTGAGACCATTACTCCTTGTTCTGTCATCTTCTATCACTGAGAACAGTCTAGATCCATCCTCTTTGGAACCCCCTTTCAGGTAGTTGAAAGCAGCTATCAAATCGCCCCTCATTCTTCTCTTCTGCAGACTAAACAATCCCAGTTCCCTCAGCCTCTCCTCGTAAGTCATGTGCTCCAGCCCCCTAATCATTTTTGTTGCCCTCCGCTGGACTCTCTCCAATTTATCCACATCCTTCTTGTAGTGTGGGGCCCAAAACTGGACACAGTACTCCAAATGAGGCCTCACCAGTGCTGAGTAGAGGGGAATGATCACATCCCTCGATCTGCTGGAAATGCCCCTACTTATACAACCCAAAATGCCATTAGCCTTCTTGGCAACAAGGGCACACTGTTGACTCATATTCAGCTTTTCGTCCACCGTAACCCCTAGGTCCTTTTCTGCAGAACTGCTGCCCAGCCATTCGGTCCCTAGTCTATAGCAGTGCATGGGATTCTTTCGTCCTAAATGCAGGACTCTGCACTTGTCCTTGTTGAACCTCATCATATTTCTTTTGGCCCAATCCTCTAATTTGTCTAGGTCCCTCTGTATCCTATCCCTACCCTCCAGCGTATCAACCACTCCTCCCAGTTTAGTGTCATCTGCAAACTTGCTAAGGGTGCAGTCCACACCATCTTCCAGATCGTTAATGAAGATATTGAATAAAACCGGCCCCAGCACCGACCCTTGGGGCACTCCACTTGATACCGGCTGCCAACTAGACAAGGAACCATTGATCACTACCCGTTGAGCCCGACCATCTAGCCAGTTTTCTATCCACCTTACCGTCCATTCATCCAGCCCATACTTCTTTAACTTGCTGGCAAGAATACTGTGGGAGACTGTATCAAAAGCTTTGCTAAAGTCCAGAAATAGCACATCCACTGCTTTCCCCTCATCCACAGAGCCGGTTATCTTATCATAGAAGGCAATTAGGTTAGTCAGGCATGACTTGCCCTTGGTGAATCCATGCTGACTGTTCCTGATCACTTTCCCCTCCTTTAAGTGGTTCAGGATTGATTCCTTGAGGACCTGTTCCATGATTTTTCCAGGGACTGAGGTGAGACTAACTGGCCTGTAGTTCCCTGGATCTTCCTTCTTCCCTTTCTTAAAGATGGGCACTACATTGGCTTTTTTCCATTATTGTAGACACACACACACTCTCTCTCTCTCTCTCTCTCTCTCTCTCTTTTTAAAGCTCTGCTGTTCGCATGTATTTTTCTATCAGGAAATCAGTCACCCCAGTGTATCTAACACCGATTACGGCAAAGCTACCGTAAAACTCTTCAATGACAGGCCTTAGCTGCAAACTCTCCAGCCTGCCTCTAGTCAGCACAAGGGCTCAGCTTCCATCCCCCCCCCCCACCCGCTTAGAGAAGGGGGATCCTCCTTCCAGGAGCCCCCAAGGCCCCTGCTAAAGCAAAGGCTGGTCCATTTAATGCCTTAATGCCTGGAGCAGCTCCCCAGTCCCTGTACACAGGCCACCTGCTCTCCTCTCCCTTCCTACTGTCTATTTCCAGGCTGCGGCACGCTGCAGTCAAAGATCCCCTTTTCCTAGGGGGAGCGGGTCTGCAAAAAGCCGAGCACACATGCGTCAGGCACAAGGGGAGCCCAGACCACCACCTGGTGCCCATGCAGCAATGCCCCTCGCGCCCAGTGACGGCTCGGCAGCCAAGGCCCAAGCTGGCAGCTCTGTGCATCAGTTGGGCCTGCGGTGATTTCTCCCCTGCAATCAGGGGTGTCAGCAGGGGGTGGCTGCTGTGACTCTCAGCCCCAGGTGAAAGGGATGTGATTCATGGCTTAGCCTGGAGGTGGCGCCCCTGAGCCGCTCCGCATTGACAATACCTTGCCCTCCGCATGTTCAGTCTCAAACCTGCAGCCTCGCCCGCCCCCACCATGCAAATGTTGATGTGCTCCCAGAATCCTTTGTGGGCCTTCCCCTAGCACAAATTCACCCATGCCAGGGCTCACTCGACAGTCGGTGCCCAATTCACAGATGAGAAAAGGAGGGTACAGCAAGAGGAAGTGACAGGTCTGTGCAGCCAGTCAGCAGCAGAGGTGGGAAGAGGACCCCCAGGAGTCCTGTGCCCCAGTGCTCTACTCTGCCCAGTAGGCACCGCTCCCCATCCAGAGCTGGGGCTAGAACTGGCTGAAAAAAAAATGGGGGGGGGGGGGCTTCCTTTCTGTAAAAATTTGTCCAGTTTTAAGAACATAAGAATGGCCAGACTGGGTCAGACCAAAGGTCCATCTAGCCCAGTGTCCTGTCTTCCAACAGTGGCCAGTGCCAGGTGCCCCAGAGGGAATGAATAGACCAGGTTATCATCAAGTGATCCATCCCCTGTCGCCCATTCCCAGCTCCTGGCAAACAGAGGCTAGGGACACCATCTCTGCCCATCCTGGCTAATAGCCTTTGATGGACCTATCCTCCATGAATTTATCTAGTTCTTTTTTGAACCATTACAGTCTTGTCCTTCACAACATCCTCTGGCAAGGAGTTCCACAGGCAGTAGCGGCGCCAGCATTTCCGGCACCCTAGGCGGCGGAAGGTCCCACCCCCGAAATGCCGCCCCCAACAGCGGTGGCAGAAGGTCCCGTCCCCAAATTTCCACGGCCGGCCGGGGCGCCGGCGCCCCTCAAATGTTCGCACCCTAGGCGACCGCCTAGGTCGCCTAATGGGTTGCGCTGGCCCTGTCCACAGGTTGACTGTGCGTTGTGTGAAGAAATACTTCCTTTTGTTTGTTTTAAACCTGCTGCCTATTCATTTCATTTGGTGACCCCTAGTTCTTGTGTTATAAGGAGGAGTAAATAACACTTCCTGATTTACTTTCTCCACACCCGTCATGAGTTTATAGACCTCTATCATATCCCGCCTTAGTCGTCTCTTTTCCAAGCTGAAAAGTCCGAATCTTATTAATCAAAATGTGCCCTCCCAAAGCAGGCTGAAATGTCAAAACTGTGGAAATTTTCACAGAAACGGGTTTAAGGAAAAATTCCATTTGGGAAGAACTGAAATGGAACTTTTTGGCTTTCCAGCTGCCCTCAGGAAAGGCTCTAGTTAATTTCTTGTGAAATGGACAAGTACCTTCCCTCCCGGTGCTGGAGAGGCAGAGAACCCTACCACACTGCCCACCTGTGAACCCCCCCAGCTCTGGGCACCCGAGAGGGTGACCAGACAGCAAGTGTGAAAAATCGGGATGGGGTGGGGGGTAATAGGCGCCTATAGAAGATGAAGCCCCAAATATCAGGACTGTCCCTATAAAATCGGGACATCTGGTCACCCTAGCGCCGGAGAGGTGCTGCTCGTCCCACCGAGCCGGGGCAGGGGGAGGCAGGGGCACCCTGGTCTTTGCCTCTCCAGCCCCTGGAGCTGGCGTTCAACAAAGGTTTGGTCAAATCTGCCTGATTTGGCTCAAGATTTCACTCTGCCAAATTGGCATTTTCTAGCAAAATTAAGTTTAGTTGGAAAGTTTCTGACTGGCTCCTTGCTTCTGCTCTAACCACTAGACTCTCCTCCTGGGGCTGGGAATAGGACCCAGGAGTCTTGACTCCCAGTCATTCTGCTCTAGCCATTGGACCACCTTCCCTCCCCCCAACATGCAGGGTCCTTCAGGCCCTAACAGGTATTTATCGTTACTGCATCGTGTTCCCAAAGCTACCAGTCGAGGTGGTAACCCAGGATTCCTCCTTCTCAGCCACCCCGAGGTGGCTTCACAGGACCAGCCCACGTCTGGACTGGGCATCCCAGGATCAGGACTTGCTCTGCCTTGGGTAGATAATGGAGGCGGGGACTTGTACCTTTTGTCCGAGGGGTAAAGCTCCACCGTCAGCACGTCCAAGGCGTTCCAGGAGGCGATGCTGACCCCCCCGAAAAGGCAGAGCAGGGCAATCATGGCTGACTCGCTGTTCCCAAACGACAGGAAGAAGCAGCTGATGCACGACATCACGCTGGAGCCGGCTGCAGCAGGACGAGGAGAGGCGTGTTAGGCTGGAGAGGAGGGTGTATCCGCAGGTACAGGCCTTGCTGGAATCGTACCTGGTCAAAGCCAGCATCACCCGCCTGGTGCAAGAACCTTCTCCTATGCATCAGCCTCCATCAGTACTGCAAGGCCTCCTGACCGTCCCCTCCGCACAACCCAGTGCAAGATCCTTCCCGTCTGCAGCCTCCCGGCCCTACCCACCATCTCTCACCAGCTTTCTCTTTGCTCCTTCGTTCTGCCAGTGCAAGAGCCACCGACTCTGCAATTCTGCCAGGCCCTCCGGCTACAAGAGGCAGCTGGCCCGAATGGCGCAGGGTTGCAAATCATAGCCATGCCCCTGCTCTGCAAGGAGAAGTTCCCTCTCGGTGCAGGTCAAGGAGGAGAAGGCTCACTGGGAACAGCTGATGCCTATGGACCAAGAGGGTCTCGCTCAAGCATCAGCCAAGGACTAGAGCCAGGTGGGAATTTTTCGACTCAACTTTTTTTTCTTTTTTTTTTGGTGGGAAAATGGAATCATTGAATCTATTCGTGGGAAAGGGTCAAATCTGATGAATTTCCCCTTTCGAACCATTTGAGGAGTTCTGTCTTTCAGCTTAAAATGACTTTTCATTTTGAAACGTTGTTCGGGTCTGATACACACCCATCTTTTCAAAAGAGAAGAGGTGGAACTAAAAACCAAACATTCTGAAACGGTCGAAACGTAACGCGTCACCGACCGGACTCGGAAAGAAAACATTCCCGTTTTCAGTTCGGGACAATTGTTAAGATTTCAAATTTTCGTCCCGAATCTGGATGGGGGAAAACTTTGAAATATCTCAAAAATTCTCATGGGCTGGGGAAACCTTTCCTTCCCAGCTCTACCAAGGAGGCATGCAGCCAGCCTGGGGCTTCTGTTAAGGGGTGAGACCCTCTCTGGCCAGGAGGGGGCAGCTGCAACTTCAAGCCACAGGGAAGCTGGATTAAAGGGGCGGGGGTCAATTTTTGCTTCTGCAGCCAGGGTCTACAGGGGGATCAGTGCAGAAGGAACAGGCTATCCCTACCCCCATGCTGCCGCCACCACTTCCCCTGCCAGTCCCCAGGCAGCATCCCCGCCCCTCACCCAGCATCCGGAGGCGCCCGATCTTGTCCATGAGCAGGGCCGAGACAATGTTCCCCGGCAGCACGGCCAGGGTGCCCAGGAAGCTGACGAAGTAGATCATGTAGGCGTTGTTGTCATCGCTGAAGTCCAGCTGGCAGCCTTCTTTGTTGTGCAGGAAGCTGCTGTTGGCCATTTTGGAGTCGATGAATTTGTACTCGAACAGGTCTGTGGAGAGGGAGGAGACGACACTGGGTGTGGCCTTGCACTGAGCTGCAGAGCAATTAGCAGGCCGTTTGCCCCTCCCACCAAGCAATGGGGGGGGGGGCAGATGGGCTGAGATGCAGCCACCTCTGGGGTGGAGCGCAGCAGCTGCTTAATGGATGGACAGCAACATTGCACAGGGTTTGCGCACCCAGCGCCGAAAAGCAAACCACTTCTCATGTGCAACATGGCTGCTGTTTAGTGGCTACACAGCAATGCTTTCCCAGGGATTGCTCACCCACCACTGAAATGCAGCCACCTCTGAAGTGGAACACAGCTGCTGTTCAACAGCACGCAGCAGTGCTGGAAGTGGAGATAGAAATGCAGGGGAATTGTAAGCCACCGGGGTGTAATTAACCAAGTAACCGAGACTAACACTTTTCTGTTTTGCAGCCCAGCCCAGAGATTCTTAATCAACATAAACAGCCGGGCGCCTGGGTTTTAATGGCTAGGTCCAAGCCCACCAGAGGGCAGAATGAGTCAGTGCGGCATTGCAATACAGGGAGGGTGGGACACAGAGGTCCCGAGTGGTCATTTGTTCTCGCACACAGGGCCAGCCTTGGAGCTGCATCTGTCCCAGGTGAAGATGGCTTTTTTTGGGGGGGGCGGGTAAGTTTGCTCCCCCTTCAACAGCGTTTGTTGATGCCTTCAGAAAATACGTGGGTTAGCAGCTCCAGCTGCCTGATCTCTCCTTGTCTAGGGCTCCTCTCCCAAAGCCCATCAGAGTCTATTCAGTGCCGAGTCACCGCGAGGCAGCTGGTTAGCACGGCCCGGAGAATATTTAGCAGCAGCCTCACAGCAAGTGCAGCAATTTCAAGCCCCGCAGAGGGCGGGGAATTAAAGCCCTAAAACAAAACAGCCCTGGCCCAA
Source organism: Platysternon megacephalum (assembly GCA_003942145.1). Lineage (NCBI taxonomy): Eukaryota > Metazoa > Chordata > Testudines > Platysternidae > Platysternon > Platysternon megacephalum. The sequence continues at coordinate 3,213,118 of QXTE01000095.1, forward strand.
TCCTCCTCCAGCCATTTCCACTGGTGCAAAGTGGTTCCCGGATGCTGCCTGGTAGCTTTTTACACCCCCTTTGCATCGGTGTGTGTAAATGGCTGCAGATGGGGGCAGGGCAGTGGAGAATCAGGCCCCCTGTTTGTTCCCCCATCACGCTGGTTGAGACACTGCCCTTCACTGACACCCACCCCCAAAACATCACGTTCATGTCGCTTGCCCGCCCCTTCAAGGGACCCCAAAAGCAGCATCTGCGCTGGTTAGGCTAGCGAACACAAGGGCTATTAATCCTCATGCTCCATGGCACAAGCTGACCACCAGCTGGCCGGTCAGGAAGGAACCTCCCCTATGAGGTATACTATTAGCCAGAAAGGTCCAGTGTTGGAGATTTCAGCCTGTCTCTAAGGGCATGTCTACACTGCAAAATACGGTGTGTTCTTAACATGGGTTAACTAACCCACATTAGCTAACTTGGGTTCAAATAGAAGTGAAGACACGGCAACTTGGCTTTTAACTGGGCTTAGTATCTCAAGTTCAGTCCCTGGCTGCCCTATAAACTTGAATTTGAGCTGCTGACCCAAACTGCCAGGTCTGTACTGCTATGTTAACCTGAGTCAGCGAACCCAAGTTCAGAACACACCTTTGCAGTAAAGACATAACCTCAAAGCCAGAGAGTCAGTGTGGCCCAGTGGATCTGGTACTGTCTCAGTGGGTCTCAAGATATTTATCATTGTGGGCCGCATCCAATACTATGGCCCTGAGGATGTCACATGGGCCGCAGCTCTGTGCTGATTGGGCCAGGTTGAGAACCACCGGTCTAGATGGCCCATCGACTTCTTACAGGGCAGCAGGAAGTTACCTGTGTTGTAGAAGACAGTGGAGATGAAGGAGCAGTTCTTGAAGAAGGTGTTGCTGGAGGTGATGTCTTCGAAGTAGCACACCTCAAACAGGGAGTCCTCAAAGGAGACGGATTTCAGCTTGAGGCCGATGAACCTGCCAGGCACGAACCCGGGGACTGAGCGACCCAAGAGCGACTGGGATAGGGGGTGTGGGAAGTGTGGGTCTCCCTCCATCACAGGGGAACAAAAATGGTTTCTGGACCTGCTAAGCCAGACACTGGATGTTCGGAGACCCCTTCTGTGCAATGAGTTTGGTGGGTCTCAGTTCAGTATCCACAATTGGGAGTTAATTAAGTATCTGCAATTGGCACAGCAGATAACTCAAGGCTTGCATGGACTATGGGGGTCCGTAAAGGCAGGGGTCGGTGTGTGGCAGGGTGAGGGTCAAGCTTGCCCTGTTGATGCCCATGCTCTGGATACACAAAGGATTCCCAACCTCCAGGGCTGCACTCCTGGTGAGGTTCTGGCTGCATTTCCTCCAGCACCTAGTTATTCATGCAGCCCTCCTCCCCTCGAGCCCAGAGACCTCCTCCCGGCACTGCCCAGGCTAGCTAGCCCCTAGCGCAGGCACATGCAGCCCATTCTCTGCAACCACGGAGCCATGTTAGACCCCCGCCAACCTCCCAGTGTCTTCGCAGGCTCTGCCCAGTACAGGACACTGGGTTGTTTTCCATGAGCATGGCCCCCCCCAGCATCTCAACCCATCTCACAAGGGTCAAAGAGGGCTCTTGATAATTGCCCTGGGGGTGAGGAGGGACGACCCACCACTCACTTGTCATTGAAGTATTCACTGTTGCGGTGGATCTGGTTCTCCAGGGTGAAGTTGAAGGTGAAGTGCTCCACCTTCTCATGGGTGAAGAGCTTGGTGCGGGAGGCATATTCGATGTTCTGTAAATGCTTGATCATGTCTGGGAACCAGACGGTCAAGCCATAGTAACTATCAGAGAGAGAGAGAGAGATCAGTACTGATTGTCTGTAGTGCCTAGGAGCCTGAGTCATGAACTAGGACCGCATTGTGCTAGGACAGGGGTAGGCAACCTATGGCACGGGTGCCGAATGCGGCACGCGAGCTGATTTTCAGTGGCACTCACACTGCCGGAGTCCTGGCCACTGGTCGGGAGAGCTCTGCATTTTAATTTAATTTTAAATGAAGCTGCTTAAACATTTTAAAAACCTTATTTATTTTACATACAACAATAGTTTAGTTATATATTATAGACTTATAGAAAGAGACCTTCTAAAACGTTAAATATATTACTGCCGAGGGACATAGTGGGGGCGAAAGACCTCTCTGGCTTTAAGACTAAGCTTGATAAGTTTATGGAAGGGATGATCTGATAGGATAACTTGATTTACTCAATAGGTCAATAATGTGCCACCTGGGAGTTAGTACCGATTTTAAATGTTGGGATATTGGGAGTCTTTTCCTAAGTGTCAGGATGGAGAGTATTGGCCACATGCTCGGGGTTCAGCTGATCGCCATATTTGGGGTCGGGAAGGAATTTTCCTCCGGGGTAGATTGGCAGAGGCCCTGGAGGTTTTTCGCCTTCCTCCGAGCATGGGGCAGGGGTCGTTTGCTAGAGGATTATCTGCTGCTTGAAGTCGCCAAATCAGGATTTGGGGACTTCAACAGCTGAGTGAAGGGTGAGAGTTATTTCAGGGGTGGGTGGGTCAACTTTTGTGGCCTGCATCATGCAGGAGGTCAGACTAGATGATCATAATGGTCCCTTCTGATCTCAAGTTCTATGATTCTATGATTCTATGATTACTGGCACGCAAAACCTTAAATTAGAGTGAATAAATGAAGACTCGGCACACCACTTCTGAAAGGTTGCCGACCCCTGTGCTAGGAGCTGTACATTGTTATTGCTATTAGGTGCATTACGGTAGCTCTAGCACCCTAAGTCATGGGGCAGGAGCCCAGTCTGCTAGGAGCTGTACAAAGAAGGAACAAAACTCAGGCTCTGCCCCAAGGAGCTCACAGTTAGCGCTGGGTGGGATGAAAAGATGAAAATCTCAAAACTTTTTCACAAACTGAAAAAAACCCTGCAGTTCAGGTCAATCAAACTGCTTCATTTCGATCCTTTTGAAATGCTTCATTTCCATTTTGACCTGTTTGTTTTTCCTTTTTTTGAAACTTTAAAAAAAAGAAGTATAAATTAAGTTAAATTTCCAAACAAAAAGTCATTTCCGACTGGAAAATAAACGTTTGGTTTCAAAAAGGTCGAAACATCCCACTCTGATCCTTCTGACGTTCATCAGCAGTTCATCAGCTCGCCCCTTTCCTGAAGAACAAGTCGGTTTCCATGAATCTGCAAATTTTTTTGCATAAAAACATTTCTCAGAAAAATCCCCATCCAGCTTGACTTACAATCTAAGTATCAGACAAGGGACCCAGGTCTCTCAGTCCCAGTCCTGGGCTCTGTCTCCAATGTGTGCTGGATCTGGTGCTTAAATCTCAGCTAATAACAGGGCAACCTTTCCCAGCATGCTGCCCTGACAGCATGCCTCTGCGGGCATCCATTCGCCATGGACCATTCTGTCTTTGGCCTCTGTGCTGAGGCTGCCAACAAGGGGCTGGCTGAGACTGGGGATCCCCATCCCTAAATCTGGGATCAGACCCACCAAGCCTTTCCCCCAAACATTTGTTGCTCTCTGCCATCCAATGGTGGATTTGAACCTGCCACCTGAAGGCCCCAGAGTTGCCCCATAGAATGGGGAGCACCTGGCTCCCCCTGCACTGGGGGATGGCCAGTGCTGGGAGGAAGTCTCTGCCCTGTCGATTGGGATCTTTTGTGTATCCAGAGCATGGGCACCAGCTGGGCATGCTTGCCCCCCTCCCCCCCGCCCCCTTCACACACCAACCCCTGAACCATTCAGATGAGCCCCCAGCCGATTGTAATGTTGGCTGTACTGACCCCTGCATAGGTGGGGGCCCGTGGGGTGTTCAGAGAAAAAGGGGGGAGGGAAGGGAAGAAAGAAATGGCCTTTCCTGCAGCGATTCTCATGGCAGATTCTCTGCACTGAGCTCCATGCTTCAGCACCAAGGACAGCTACTGGAGTCCAAAGTCTTCCTGAAGTCCTTCCCAGGGTGCGGTCAATAACACTGCTGGGGCTAGAACCCAGGAGTCCTGACTCCAAGCCCTACACTATAGTCACGGGAGCGGATTCCCTCCCAGACACAGAACCCAGGAGTCCTGAGCCATCCCCAGGCTCCAACTCCAGTCACTGGATCACGCTCCTGCCCTCTGCCAACATATGGGGAGTTAATAGGCTTTCTTCTTAATGTTCAAAAAGAGGATAGATAGACAGATAGACAGATAGATAGATAGATAGATAGATAGATAGATAGATAGATAGAGGGGGTGTATGGGGATAGATAGATAGATAGATAGATAGATAGATAGATAGATAGATAGATAGAGGGGGTGTATGGAGATAGATAGATAGATAGATAGATAGATAGATAGATAGATAGATAGAACCCTGGAGAAGCCAGCTGAATTCTGTGGGGCTTTACATGATGTGACCCAGCCCTGTAGGCTTTGTGCTGGGATACAAGCCCCCTCTGATACAAGCCACCCTGCCCTGGAGCCGAGAACAGAGAAGACGGTTAAATACAACAGCCACAGAGCCAAATTCTGGCTGCTAAACTCAATGGGGCTGCTTGGGCGTGAATGGCGATTCCCCAAGCGATGGGGAAGCCACCGCCTCTCCGCCGGAGACTATTCCACAGCCTAGCACGTCTCGCTGCTGCAGAAAGGGCTCTTCATTGTTAGCACGGCTTTCCCAGATTTCCCTTTGCACAGCTCCTTCCTGGCGGAGCCCCCTTGTAGGTGGGGGCGTACGAGCTTTGGCAGGGCCAGGCCTGTGCCGGGAAAGTCGAGGAGTGCGGCAAACAGCCCTGCCACCCCTCCCCCATTCTGAAACACACCGCCACCCCCCAGCCTCTCTGACAGCAGCTAAACCGAGCGTGAAATCCTGTTCTGGGAATAGGAGCCGGCAGGAGAGGAGGGGGGCGGATTCTGTGAGCGAGATGGATCCCACACCGAGCGACTAGCGGCTGGCAAGGAAGCGGAGCATGAATTAGCGCTGGGCCAGGGAAGGCTCCGCAGCGCGCTGGGAGTGGGGGCGACGGGCTGGGTGGGAGGCAGGGGGGACGTGCTTGGAGTCTGGCCTTGTTAGCTGGGGGGCACAGCGGGACTGGCACAGCACCTGGCTCATTGGGAGGGGGTCAGTTCGTTGGAAGCCAACCCGAACGAGGGAGGTTTGGAGCCAGGGCGGGCTGTGTGCCGGGGGTGGGGGAGCTACCGTCAAGCAAAGCCACTCTGGACATCGCCAAGGAGAATCGGGGGCAGCAGAGCCGCCGTCACCCTTTGTCGGCAGCAATCGGGTGGGGGAAAGTTTCGGTTTGGGTCAGCACCTGGCGTCCTGGAGGCGGATCTGAACTCTCCGCCTGAGAGGAGCCTGGAGGGTCGTGGTGGGGAGGGGCTCTGACTCCCGTCCTCTCTCTCACCCCGTCCGGGTACGGGTAGGCACCGAAATCTTTGTATTTACTTATTACCACCATTCGTGTTATTGTTTTTGTATGATTTTCTCTGGAGTCTGGACCTTGACCAAGAAATAATTGATGACCCCCGCGTCTGCACTGGGAGCCTATTTCGAATTACCCGCGCTTACCTCGCGTCCTCGCAGGGCGGGATCGACGGCCGCGGCTCCCCCGTCGACTCCGCTAACTCCGCTCGCCCTGCTGGAGTTCCGGAGTCGATGGGAGCGCGTTCGGGGATCGATGTATCGTGTCCAGACGAGACGCGATACATCGATCCCCGCTATATCGATTTCTACCCGCCGATCCGGGCGGGTAGTGTAGACGTACGTGACACAGCCCCTGCAGCGAGCGCATGTGAGCATCCCAACCAGCCGGAATAGGACAGCCTGGGGCCCAGTTTGCAGAGATGCCCAGCGGGTGGATTTCATGGGAGCTGCAAGCACTCGGCCCCCAATTCCCTGGCGTGTTGCTCACTGCGAACAATACACCCAGCCTCAGCAATTATCCAACCATCCCAATAACGGACCCACACGTGTCCTGTAATACGCTTTAGCGGAGTAGTCCAGAGATTAGTTTGCTAAAGTTAATTGCCAATCAGTTCACTTGAATTAGAACAGGAGCAAGACACTCTAGCCTTTGCGCCCACAAGCAAGTCCTTGATTGCACGAGAGGAACGCCACGACAATCACCTCTCTGCCAGCTCCAACTACCAGGACTTTGCAGAGATCAATTGCAGAGACCCGGTTCCTGACTGGAGCCCTCACCAGCTCCCCGCGGCCTCGGCCGATATCGGCAGCTGAGCTCCTTTGTCCCAAAAAGCCAAAGAGGCAGATTTCTCCTCGCAGGGCCACTGTGCAAATTGGTGGCCTTTGATTCTCCTTATGATGCTGTTAATTGCTCCATTTACATTAAAAGTCAATGAAATATTTAATCACAGCGATGACAAGACTGAAATCAAGGGGAGCTAGGTGCCTAAATACTTTTAAGGATCTGGACTCAGATCCTCAGCTGGTGTAAATTGGTCACAGCTCCACTGGAGTTGCTGGGCCGGGGTATATCGGCCTCGTTCCACTGAGTCTGCACTGATGTACACCAGCTGAGGATCTGGCCCAAGGAGTTTAGGCCCTGAAAATATTGCCTCAGCCTGAGCAGTGCTGGAATCTTCATCATCACCTTCCTCTCCTTGACTATCACAGCTCCTTTCTCAGCTCCGCCTCAACGCTCCAGACCCCAGCAAGGACAGAATGCTGCTCCCGCCCTCTCCCCCCGAACCCCCAAGCCCAGCCGTCCCCGCCCCAACGCTCATGCTCCTCCACCTCCCCCCATTCAACGCAGGATCCAACCCAGATTGAAATGTTCAGTTGGTTTTTTTTCAAGTTTTCGATTTGCCGAAAAGTTAGAAAAGTTTCATTTTCGGTTCCACCCCCCCCCCCTTTTTCGGAACGGCCGGAGAACCGAAAAAGCTGTTCTCCTGCTGGCCCTAACCAGAGCCGCGGCTGATGCCAAGCGATTGGGCAGGACCCGTTGCCGACCACAGCACGGCGCCGACTGGCTGCTGCAGAAGGAGCTCGGGAGAAGGGAAGCGCACGGAGGACCTCATGCGAAGCCAGGCAGCATGGGTAGGGGGCACGTGCCCCCTCTGGATTGCAGAGCTGTCCTCTGATCCTGGGCACCAAGCCTACAGCGCGGGGGTCTGATAAGGCACCAAAGTGGCTCAGGGGAACATCGATACCCAGCTGCTGGAAAATCCCTGTCAACCACATTGTATTAATCCCTCCCTGGGCACGCCCCCTTCCCCTTCCCTGTGGCAATATCTTACGTCCCCCTCCTTCAGGCTGCATGGATTGTACTCGCATCCCTAATAAGATCTACACCAGGGTGTGACCATCTCTCCCTAACAGAGACAGTACGTGTAGCGGTTAGAGCAGGGGACAGGGACTCAGGACTCCAGGGTTTTGTTCCCAGCTCTGTGTGTGTGTGGAGTGGGGCCTAGGGGTTAGAGCAGGGTTGGGGCTGGGAGTCAGGACTCCTGGGTTGCACTCTTGTCTCTACCACTGACACCCTGCCTGACCTTTGGCGAGTCACTTCTCCCCCCCCCCGTGCCTCAGTTTCTCTGGCCGTAGCATTGGCATAACGGGATTCCTCCACCTTTTGCAAAGCACGTTGGGGCCTTCGCGCCGTGCAACGGTGAAGCATCACTGAGCCCGGGATAATTCGTGGCTCAGAGGCGACCCTGGCCAATCCCCTCCCGCACTGGGAGCAGAGCCAGGAAGAAACTGACCCAGCAAGTCACACAGAGCAAACGACACCAGGGCCGAAATCACTTCCCCAGCCCTCCCCCAGGGGTCCCCGCACCCATCCCACCTGAAGGACATGGTGAACCACACAGCCATCATCATGAGCGTGACGCGCCGGTACTCGGGGGCAAAGCACTGCAGGAAGTTGCTCCAGACCTGAAGGAGGGAGAGACGGGGGAGCATGAAGGGACCACTCACCACCACGCCAGCTCTGCTGGGGGACGGGCACAGCCGGGGACACGCCCAGCTCCCAGCAGGGGCAGCTGGGGACTGGGAGGGTATGGGGGAAAGACCCAAGAAGAGAGACGGGTAGAGGGAAGATGGAGGCAGGGGGGATGAGCGCGATGGAGGAAGAAGACAGAGATGGAGAGAAATACAGCAGCAGATGGGGCGAGCTGATGCATGTGCAGGGACAGGGGCCAACAGGGGGGTTGGGATGGGCACAGAGCGGGCTGGGGTGCAGGACACCCACCCCCCCAGGAATCCCCATTGATTTCAGCAGAGCAGGGCCCAGGGGGGGCGCTAGGACACACAGGACGCTGAGTGGCCATTGGACCCCCCCTCACCGAGCCCCAAGGCCCGGGGTTGGCTGGTAAGGGACTCCCTACCGCACGAGCCAGGTGGCCAGCCCTGGAGACCTGTCTGGGCACGTCCGCGTCCCCCTCCCTGCTCGGTCGCGGCAAAGCAGCCCGGCTGGAGCCCATTGGAGCGGATTGTTCCAGCTCGGGGTGGGTGCCGGGGAAGGCCGCGGGCAGGGAGCAGGGGGAAGAGCCCGGACATTGCCATGCTGGTCTGTGTGTTACAGGAGCCCCAGCTGCAGCGCCACCAAGGATGCTTCCCCAAATAACCCCCTCGCCCAGGAACCCACACTCGCCGCACAGGGGCGGGGACGACCTCCCCTCTTCGGGCTGGGAGAGCGCCCCTGCGGTCGTGGCCACACTCAGCTGCGGGTTCAAATCCAGCCCGAATCATCCCCTGAGGGGATTGGGACCCAGTCCAGGTCGCCGTGGGACCAGTGCTCTCGGATCTCTCGGCAGAGGAGCCGAGGAGCAGCGGGGCTGTGGAAGCCCCTCGCCCCCACGCTGGGCGCAGTGCCCCGGCCAAGGGACAGGCGAAGGAGGCTGGTGTTGCTGGATAGGTAAATCCCCTTCGCTTTACAAGGTGTCACTCAGCTTTGACCTCTGACCCCCGAAGAGTTGCCCTACAATCCCTGCCAGGCTATGAGGTTGCATCGCATGTCCTGATAAAGCTGGTCATCTGGGGGGGGAGGGAGGACCCCACTTCCCCCCAGGGCCCAGCACATAGGGCCAAGTGCCTCACGGGGGGCGTCCTGCCAGCTCTCGGCCGCGCTGGGGGAGGACTCTGGCTGGGTGGAGCCGTCCTCCGGCCTGAATCCAGCCCCGGTGTAGCCCAGACAAGGGTAGAATTGGCCCCTGCTCTCCTGGGTTTATGACAAGGTCCCGGTCACCCAGGGGCCGGCCCTACCTGATGCAAGAGGTTCAGGATCCGAACCATCCAGCGCCGGTACCAGGTGCCAGTGTCCAGCTGGATCTCAATCAGCTCGTCCTCCTGCTTAATGGTTTTGATGTGGGTGACCTGCGAGGCGGGAGGGAGGATGAGGTTACCGGCGGCGTGGGGCAGAACGGGGATGTCCCCCGGCACGGGGCGGGGCCCGACGCCAGGCCTGGCAGGATGGGAATAAGCACGGGGAGCAGGACGCTCAGAGATGTCAGCCAGTCCAGCCCCTCCAGCCTGGGGCCACGGACCAGCCGAAGACCCATCACCCCATGCCAGGGGAACCAGTGCCAGATTGCACCCCGATCTCTGCCCCCTGGCGGCAGGTTTATCCACGACGACGCAGCAGCGCAGACCGGAGAGCCGGGGCCTCACCCCTGCAGGGAACCTCTCCCGGGTTCGGAACCGGGCTGCCCCCGCAGTACTGCTCCCGTCCCCAAACACCCCGTCTCAACCCCCCACCCACCTTTCACTGGCTCATTGGAAAAACTAATCACACCAAAGCCAAGCGGAGCCCCTCGGGTCTTCTCCTCCCTAGCCCCGCTCCTTCCCCCCCACCCCGCTCGGCTTTGTGCCTCTCTCCCTCTCACCTCCTCCCTCAGTTCCCTCTCACCATCCCCCTCTGCCTTGATGCCACAGCCCAGCACCCCCTTTGCTCCTAGCAGCGGGGAGCACACCTCGTCCTAGGGCTCAGATTCTCCCCATTCAAGCCAATCCCGGCCTAGATGTTGGACGATGGCCCGGGGTGCCATGTTACCCTCTAGCAACTGGCCCATATACTGTAGAGGATAATGGCCTATTACTGCTACCAGCTAACGGAGTTACTCCTTTAGCTCAGGGGGTTGGGGGCCGGGTCTGTGCTTTGGTGTGGAAGATGCCAGGTTCCAGCCCTGCTGCTGGCCCATGATGCAGAGCCTGTTATATTTATGGGGTGATAGAAATTATTTCGAACAAAAATAGCATTAGCAACCCCTCACGGGGGGTCCCTATCCCACCAATGTCCCAATAGAGGCAGCTGGCACCATATTCCCCTCACAATCCATGAGTGGGTTTTAGACTCTCAACACCCCCCCAAGAGGTAGGGAAATGGCCTAGCGGATAGAGCACTGGGCTGGGACTCAGGAGAGTCATGTTCTATTCTCGGCTTGCTGGCTGACTTTGGGCAAGTCGCTTCCCTGCTCTGTGCCTCAGTTTCCCCAGCTGTGAAATGGGGATAACGATACTGCTCTGCTGATGGAAAGAGCTAGGGATCATCGTCGTTAGTTACAGGTTCCCCCCCAGGCACAGGGTGGGAGCGATTTGTCCAAACACAGCAGCAGAGCCGGGAATAAAAACCAGGTCTCCTGACTCCCAGCCCAGTGCCCTACTCACAACACCCTCCTCCGTCTCCACTGACAAGCGTTTTCCCTTGGCTCGCCCCTCTCTCCTCTAGCCTAAAGGTCTCTCCTCTGCCCCGGGGGACCAGAGCAGCCGGGGGGAGCGACCGAGCGGCGCTTACCGAAAACACCCTCTCGGGGTGGCCCTTGGCTCGCATGTTGGTGTCGTGAACCTGCTTCAGCACCATCCAGGCCTCGTCGTGCTTCCCGTTCTGCAAGAGAAAATCCAGGGGGGCAGCGTGGGGCAGGCTGCCCCCCACTGCCAGCTCTTCCAGAGCCCCCAGTGCTAGGTACCTGGGCTACTGCAACTCAGCCTACAAGGGGCTTCCTGGCTTGAAGGGAGGTCAGCCATGTAGGAGATGCCCCGAAGAATTAGGGTCACCTAGGCCAGCTGTTCTCAACCGGGGGTCCAAGGCCCCCTGGGGGGCCCCGAGCAGATTTCAGGGGGTCCGTCAAGCAGGGCCGGCATTAGACTCACTACGGCCCAGGTCAGAAAGCCGAAGCCCCGTCGCCCCGAGCCTGAGCAACTTAGCAACGTGGCCCCAGGCGATTGCCCTGCTTGCTACCCCCTAATGCTGGCCCTGGCTTTTATACAGGGGGGGCTGGAACAATTTGGACAGCGGGTGGGGGGGGCTGAGAGCCATTGAACCAAACTGTAAACCCTGGATATCAGGAAACCACTTCAAACCAGGGGGTGCTTTTATAGGCAGAAAAACAGTTATTGTAGCACAGGTGGGCCGTGGAGTTTTTATAGCACATTGCGGGGGCCTCCGAAAGAAACAGGTTGAGAACCCCTGACCTAGGCACCCCGCACCTCATGCCAGCGCTGGCCTTCCTCTCAGACCAGGCCCTGAGCCAGGTGTCGCCGCCCTCCAGGTATCATGCCCCACCGCTGCAGCCAGAATGGCCCTTCCTTCCCTGCCCCGCCCAGCCCCTCCCCACCTGTGCACGGGGGCATGGCCACGAGTCACGCAACAAACGGTAGAGCCATGGGACACCCCATGCTGCCATCGGGGTCTAAGCACCATCCCTGCTCCAGGCTGCTGAGTTAGCATTGGTAACAGGTGCTCCATCCCCAGAGCTCGTACGGAAGCACCAGCTTTCTGCATCGCCCCCCTTTGGGGCAAAGGGGGGGGGGGGGATTCAGTCCTGGTGCACCTGTTCACTGCTGAGGCTGACGGGTTCGTTGCTAGGCCCGGGGCCCCATCAGTCCCATCTGACGGCTGCTCCTGGCCTGTCTCTAGTTTCTACTGCAGGAGGTTGGAGCAGAGCTGGGGGCCGGTTCAGGACCCGGTCCCCGTACCCCAGAGCCAGCCAGTGCCCCCCTTCTGCCTTAGATCCTGCTGCATCCCAGCCCAGGGCCCCAAACGCGGACACGCACAGATTAGTCCTTTCTGACTCCCTGCCCGCATCGAGCCGCACGGCCGTTACCTCCAGGAAGAAGCGTGGGCTCTCGGGCATGGTGGTGAGAGCGCCGATGGCAAAGACGGAGGGGAAGGCGCAGACCAGGACAAAGACCCTCCAGCTGTGGAACTGGTACGCAGAGCCCATCTGGAAACTCCAGCCTGGGGAACAGGATGGAGGCAGGAGAGGAGCGAAAAACAGGAGGAGGAGGAGTGAGAAGTGGTAGAACTCAAGATAGTTCCATCCAAAGCTGACTGCCGAGAGTCACAAAGGGATCTCCTTAAACGGGGTGACTGAGCAACAAAAGGGCAAATGAAAATCAGTGCGGATACGTGCAAGGTAAAGCACATTGGAAAAACGAATCCCAACTATACAAACAAAACAATGGGGTCCAAATGAGCTGTTACCATTCACATAAGAACATAAGAACGGCCCTATTGGGTCAGGCCAAAGGTCCATTTAGCCCAGTATCCTGTCTTCCGACAGTGGCCAGTGCCAGGTGCCCCAGAGGGAATGAACAGAACAGGGAATCATCAAGTGATCCATCCCCTGTCGCTCATTCTCAGCTTCTGGCAAACAGAGGTTAGGGACACCATCCCTGCCCATCCTGGCTAGTAGCCATTGATGGACCTATCCTCCATGAACTTATCTAGTTCTTTTTTGAACCCTGTTATAGTCTTGGCCTTCACAACATCCTCAGGCAAGGAGTTCCACAGGTTGACTGTGCTTTGTGTGAAGAAATACTTCCTTTTGTTTGTTTTAAACCTGCTGCCTATTAATTTCATTTGGTGACCCCTAGTTCTTGTGTTATGAGAAGTAGTAAACAACACCACCTCTCTCTCACGAGAGAGATCTTGGAGTCATTGTGGATAGTTCTCTGAAAACCTCCACTCAATGTGCGGCGGCCATCAATAAAGCAAACAGAATATTAGGAACCATCAGGAAAGGGATAATAATAGTAAGACAGAAAGGATCATAGTGCCGCTATATAATGCCATGGTGCGCCCACACCTTGAATACTGTGGGCAGTTCTGGTCACCCCGTCTCAAAAAGATAGATTAGAATTGGAAAAGGTGCAGAGAAAGGCAACAAAAATGATTAGGGGGACAGAATGCTTTCCATAGGAGGAGAGATTATAAAGCCTGGGTCTGTTCAGCTTAGAAAAGAGACAACTAAGGGGGGGGGGATATGAGGGAGGTCTATAAAACCATGAAAGGGAGGAAGTGACTAGGGAAGTGTTATTTACCTCTTCACCTGACACAAGAACTAGGGGTCACCAGACGAAATTAATAGGCAGCAGGTTTAAAACCAACATAAGGAAGTACAACTTCACACAACACACAGTCAGCCTGTGGAACTTGTTGCCAGGGGATGTTGTGAAGGCCAAAAGCACAACCAGGTTCAAAAAAGAACGAGATCAGTTCCTGGAGGATAAGTCCAGCAATGGCTGTTAGCCAAGATGGTCAGGGACACAACCCCACGCTCAGGGTGTCCCTAAACCTGGCCATGGTCAGAGACAGGATACTGGGCTAGATGGACCACTGGTCTGACCCAGTGTGACCATTCTTAAGTTCTTAGGTTCTTAAGTGGAGGAGCGTGGGGGAGATTTCCACCCCATCAGCAGCAGCTGCATCTTCGTCTCCATTCCTGCCCCCTTCCTCCTTCCTCCACCTCCTTAGGGCTTCCCTGCCTACCCCCATTAAGCATCAGCTCCCCCCTTCCTGCACAGCGCCCTCCCCAGCATGACCCCAATTCCCCCAACCAAGCCGGCTCCCATCCCGAGGGTGTGGTCGGGAACTGGAAGAGTGTGGAAGGAGCAAAGCAGGAGCCCGGCTCCCAGTGGCTGACTGACACCCCTGGAGCAGTCCAGAGCCTGGCACTCAGGGTTTAAATGCCACCCCAGACTGCCTGCCGCCCCAACACGCCCCCTTGGCGAGGGAATTTCTTGCCCAACTCCTTATCTTGCAATCAGTTCAGCCTAGTGCACATAACAAAGCCCCTGGTCCCACGCACAGGAGCCCTGGATGTTGTTAGCATCCACATCCCAGCCGGGGCATGTCTCAGAGTCAGCTTCGGGGCCAGCGTCCCCCTACACACATGCCCTCTGCTGCTACACGACCAGTGTGGCCTAGCCCAGGGCAGGCGCAAGAGGGGAGTTCAGGCCCACCGGACATCTCTGCTGAGGCTGCCAGCCTGGGGGTGTCAATGGCTGTGATGGCGAAACACAATCCACACAGACAGCTAGACTGTGACAACTGGTGTGAACTGGAGTGGTAGGGGCTACAGAGCTAAAGCTGGTCCAAAAAATGTGGGGTTTCCCCCCTGGAAAATTTTGATTTTCCAGCAGAAATTTGAATACCGAAAGATTTCAATTCGGAAATGCCACTCTGGTCCCTCATGGGAGCTGTAGTTTGGGTGCCTCGTTCTCTATAGGCCAAGCTGCCTGGCTGGACTCCATGTCCCATGATGCACCACAGTCTCCCCCCCACTTGGAAAGGGGAGATGGTGCACCTTCAGAAGCCCTAGCCATGGTGCATCATGGGAGATGGAGTCCGGCCCTGGAGTCCAGCCCATAGAGGAAAATGGGGTACAGGAGGCACCCAAACTACAACTCCCATGATGCACCATGGTGGTATTTCTGAATCAAAATGTTTCCGCTTTGAGGCACTACAGGGTTTTCTGAGGGAAGCAGACACTTCTTGCAAAAAAAAAAAATCCAGTTTTTTGTCAGAAAACAGTTTGGATGGAAAATTTTCAGCCACTCCTATCCATAGTCCATTACTACCAACCCCTGACCCACCCATTCTTTGACACAGTCTTTGCTGGAGCAAGAGGAGAGAGACCACGGTGGCTTTCCCAGCACAAGGAGGACGGGAGCACCAGCTGGCCCCATTTTCTCTTACCGTAGTGAGGGATGATGGCCCAAGCCATGGCTGATGCGTAGATGCCCCCAATCATCCAGAACATGCAGAGCCAGCTCAGGTGCTCACCTCGCTTCTCCTGAGCTAGGAACTCCGAGAAGTAGGAGAAGACAATGGGGATTGAGCCCCCGATGCTGGGAAACGGAGGAAGAAAACATGGATCAGAACAGCTTCCAGTAGGAGAGAGCCTGCAAGGGCTGGCGATCCTCATGCTTCAGGGCATAAGCTCTTTGCCAAATGGGAACGGGGGGTCAGGAAGGACTCATCCGCGCCCTAGTGCAAGGTGCTGAGGTTTTAACACCATCCTCTGAAGCCAGGAAAGCAGACCTGATGCACCATCAGCCTGATCAAATATAGCAGCAGGTAGTGGAGGATACCAAGTTAGATAGGCAGCGGGTGGAGCAGGTCATATACCTGGGCTAGATGAATTACGTGTTTGCTTAGGGCAGGAGGGTCAGGGGAAAGAGATCCCAGACTGGAGGGATTCCCCATTACTGACTCTTGTTCCACATCCATTGCAGACACACCAGCCTGGCCGGATTCCGGCACTGGGTCTGGACGTTCCTTTCCACAGTGTTGGTTTTCTCGGGGAAGCCTGCTCTTAATTACCTTAATTACCAGCAGATTTCTGCTGGCAGATTCCAGGCGGTGCTCCCCAGAGAAGGGGAATTCAGAGGTGCATGCGGCATTAGCATCTCAGTTCATTACGGCACCTGCTTTCCTGCCCAGATGTAGGAGCTAGTTTGATGAGGCAAAGTGGCAACTTGGCTTATAAACCCACTGGGAGAAGAGAGTTTAGGGGTTAGAGGAGGGGGAAGGGAGACAGGCTTCCTGGGTCCTATTTCTGGACCAGCTACTGATTTGCTGGGTGACCTCGGACAAGTCACTTCAAGTCACACCTTCCATATCAGTGGCCACCTTTGATCTCCCAGCCAGGCTCCTCCATTAGCATGAGCAGCAGGGATTCGAAATGGGACCCTAACAGGGGATGGAGCCCCCTGGATGAGCTGGTAGTTGATGCGTTGAGATTATCAGAGGGGAGGGAGTAAGAATCTGGGCAGGATGTCCAAGGGGGAAGGGAGCAGATGGAAAAATATTACAGAATTTCCCGGGACATTTCCATTCCAGATCAAACCACTGGTCCATACAGTCTGGTATCCCCACCTCCTGCCATCTCAGATCAAACCACTGGTCCATACAGTCTGGTATCCCCACCTCCTGCCATTTTGGATCAAATCCACTGGTCCATATGGTCCAGTATCTCCACCTCCTGCCATTTCAGATCAGACCTTACTGCCATCCCACCAGCTGCCACCCATTTGACCACTGGCCCATCTCTGACAGTTTCCCACCTTCTGCCATAATGTATCCAGCCTCTGGCCCATCTGCTATGACCTCCCGACCGCCTCTTGTGTAGCAGCTCCGACTGCAGGTCTACCTAGCTCCCTCTCTTCGGATATCACCCTCACCCAGCATCCCAGACTAGACCATCCCAGTTCTGACCTGGCCCAGAGGAGACCTCAGTGGTTCTAAAAGCTCCGGGGAACGGGTTTTCCACCCCGCCTACAAACATGGTGCACAGAGACTGGAAATGGCTCAGGATCAGTTTCGATCCACCAGCCATGACACGGCCAGAGGTGGACCTTCCCCTTGGCCCCCTCGGGGAGCGGATCCCATCCGAGGGCGTGAACACGCCACCCTCCTGGCAGAGCATCCAAGACGAGCGGGCTGGCTCCTGGCGGGCCTCCCTTACCCCACTCCGGAGAGCAGCCTGCAGAAGAGGAAGGTGCCATAACCTTGCACGAAAGAGGAGAAGAAGGCAAAGACACTGTTGACCGAGAGGGAGATAAGGAGGCACTGCTTCCGGCCGATCCGATCCGCCAGGCCGCCCCACAGGAACGCGCCCACCATCATGCCCAGGTAGACGATGAGGCCTGGAGGGACACAGCAAACAGAGCGGCACCTGTCAGCAGTAACGCACAGCCCTGGAGCTCCTTCGGGGCTCAGCAGAGCATGTCCGTGCAGGGGCCATGCGGCCACCAATGCCAAGCAGCAGGTGCTGGGGTGGAGTGCGGCAGGCGGGTAGCGCAACAGTTTCTAGGAGGCAGGCAGTTAGAACAGGGGGAAGAAGAGTCAGGACTCCTGGGTTCCACACTCAACCCCATGCTCTACGCACGAGACCCCACGCTTCTCCCAGAGCTGGGGAGAGAACCCAGGAGTCCTGGCTGCCAGCCTCCCTGCTCTAACCACGAGACGCCACTCCCCTCCCAGAGCTGGGGAGAGAACCCAGGCGTCCTGGCTGCCAGCCTCCCTGCTCTACCCACTAGACGCCACTCCCCTCCCAGAGCTGGGGAGAGAACCCAGCAGTCCTGGCTGCCAGCCTCCCTGCTCTAACCACGAGACGCCACTCCCCTCCCAGAGCTGGGGAGAGAACCCCGGAGTGCTGGCTGCCAGCCTCCCTGCTCTAACCACTAGACGCCCCTCCCCTCCCAGAGCTGGGGAGAGAACCCAGGAGTCCTGGCTGCCAGCCTCCCTGCTCTAACCACTAGACGCCACTCCCCTCCCAGAGCTGGGGAGAGAACCCAGGAGTCCTGGCTGCCAGCCTCCCTGCTCTAACCACTAGACCCCACTCCCCTCCCAGAGCTGGGGAGAGAACCCAGCAGTCCTGCCGCCCATGCTGTGTCTGAACCCCAAACCCAATGAATTAGGAGCTCATAGGCGATGAAGATCCCTCCCTCCCATAGCGGGCAGCCCATCACAATTCTGGCTGGTGGCTCTGTGCGGCTCCCAGCGCCCCCACTCCCACCCCCCCACCTGCCCTGCCAGCAAGGGCTGTGATCTCCCAAGTTGTCCCAGCAACCCATGGCTAATTTCTTGCTGCACTTCTCTTCCGCTAGGGGATGGGGGCGCGAGGGGAGCCCTGCTCGCTGCCCCGGCTAACGGGACAGGTACGAGGGGCCGCCCTGTGCCACACGGGGCACGGGGAGCCAGGCAGGCATGGGGCTGCTGTAGCTGGGAGCAGGGCATGGCGGGGGTTGGGAAGGGAGGAAATGGGGAGAGATGTGCTATGGGGGGGCACAGCACAGGGGGAAACAGAGGGCACAGAGGGGACTGTGTCATGCTGCAGAACTGAGCTGGGTGAGGCCGAGCCCAGGGGGGCAATGGAAACAAATCCCTTCACCCCCAGCCTCCGATCCTGACGTGACAGAGCGTGTGGGGGACGACAACTCCAAAGCGGCACGTTCGCACCCCGGCGACGGCAGCCGTCGACCTGCGTGATTAGCACGATCCTGATCCCTCGTCCCAGGGATTTCACGGCCCATCGGGCAGCTAAAGCCGAGAGGGCTAACTCGGCCCCCGCAGCCGCCCAGGCTTGTCGGCCTAGCCCAGGGGAGAGAAACATCCTCCCGCCTACGCAGGCCAGACCCTCATCTGCGTCGTGCCCAGCTCCTCTCCCCGCGAGCGGCCTGAGACAAGGACGACACCCCCGTCCCCCCACGCTGAGTCACTCCTCCCTGGAGGCTGGCGGGCTCTCCCGGCCCCCGTGCCCTTCACGTCACTTTCAGGAGATGCCGCGGCTGCACCACAGCAGGGGAGTTCTCGCCAAATCCTGGCCGTTCACTCCAGGGGACGGCTCTCCAAGGCGGACACATGGCAAGCGCTCGTGGCTGCCGCTTGCCCGGTCGCTGCCCGTGGCCAGCCAGAGCCCAGATTCTACCTCCAGTGACGTGCCCTTCAGTTCTCACGGCCTGGAATCACTCACACCCCCACCGGGGCCAGGCAGCTGCTCCCAGGGCTTAGCTTATCATGAAAATCAAGCCATTTTTGTACATTCCTAACTGATGCAGCAGGCCCAGAGGCGCCGGGGCTAGGAACTGCCAAGCCCAGAGGCGCCGGCCCTGGCCCAAATTAAGCACTGGCTGCTCCTGTGGAACCAGCCACCTATCACCAAGGCAGTGCCCAGACAGCTGGCTGAAGGCAACCTACGGAGCCTGCCTGGGCTCCTGGAGAGGGCGCTGGCCTGCGTCCTATTCCTGGCTCTGCTGCTGACTCGCTGGGTGACTTTCGCCAAGTCAATTCCCTGACGAAAGGGCACAAGGGCAAAACCAATTTTCCAGCCGCGAAATGGACTCTCCGAGCCCCGCGGGACGGTCAGCGTTAATTGTCTTGTATCACGGCTGTGCCCGGGAGCCCCAGCCATGGGCCAGGCCCCTCTGGTGCTAGGTGCTGTACAAACCCAGAACAAAGAGACAGTCCCTGCCCCCAAGGAGCTCGCACTCTAAGTATAAGGCAAGAGACACCAGCTGGAGGCAAAACAATGAGGTAACACTAGACTAATATTAGCAATAAATCACTCAAGCTGGTGTAACAACTTTACAATGTCTGAGTTCCAGGCTACAGTCATAAAACCACCCACGAAACATGAAAAACCCAAGGCTGGTGGCAGGCGGGGAAATGCAATCCTTGGATGGATAAAGTGGAGAATACTCAGCAGAAGCAGAGATGTGTTATCACCATTGTATAAGGCATTGGTGAGACCGTCAGCGGATACTAGCCCCGGGCAAAATTTTCCGTTCTGAAATCGTTTCAGGATGAAAAAAAATGCATTTTTTTGTCGACCCAAACATTTTGCAAATTTGTATCAAATTCGTTGAATTGTTTCAATCAACCCTGCCCTCCCCAAAACCCCCCCCCAAATTTTGAAATGTTTCATTTCCACATTTTTTAAGCAAAACTTTTCAATTTTTCAATTCAAAACGATTTTCCATTTCAAATTTTACTTCCATTTTAGTTTTTAAAAAAAGGTTAAAGAACTGAAAACCAACCCAAAATGAGAAACAGATCGTTTCGTTCAAAAAAAATAATCTGAAAAATTTTCATTCTGGGGCAACCGGACACTATTTCCCGCCCCCCCTCCAATTTTTCAGTTTCAGACACTGCAGATCAGTTCTTTGCACAGAGCTGCTGGATACTGGGTCCAGTCCTGGTGGCCGCACTTCAACAAGGATGGTGACAAATTGGAAAGGGTTCGGAAGAGAGCTACAAGAATGATCTGAGGCCTGGAAAACCTGCCTCTCAGCAAGAGTCACGCCACTGTAGCTATATTGACCTAATCCCCAGTATCAGGGGGTAGCCGTGTTAGTCTGTGTCCACAAAAGCAACGAGGAGTCCGGGGGCACCGTAGCTGTGCCAGGATAGTCCCCATAGTGTAGACATGGCCTGAAGCTAGATAAATTCAGACTAGAAATAAGGTACAAATTTTGCAACAGTGAGGGGTCTGAACCCTGGGAACACCACACCTAGGGACGTGGGGGATTCTCCATCACTTGGGTCTTTACATTCATAGATGTAAGGCCAGAAGGGACCGTTGTTGATCATCTAACCTGACCTCCTGGATAATCCAGGCCAGAGAATTGCTCCAAAATAATTCCTAGAGCAGACCTTGTAGAAAAACATCCCATCTGGATTTTAAAATTGTCCGTGATGGAGAATCCACCACAACCCTGGATGAGTTGTTCCAAGGGTTAATTACTCTGCCTGTTAAAAACTTACACCTTATTTCCAGTCTGAATTTGTCTAGCTTTAGCTTCCAGCAGGTTTTCTAATCCTTTAATCACTTTCGTGGCTCTTCTCTGAACCCTCTCCGAGCTCCCAACATCCTTCCAGCTTGGCCATCTCTTTCTCAGAGACACATTCTAGCTCAACCGGAAGTTATGGGTTCCATGCAGGAATTGCTAGGGGAGGTTCTCCAGGCTGGGCTGGGCTGGAGGGCAGACGAGATGATCAGAACGGTCCCTTCTCGCCTGAAAATCGACACGTCCAACAGAACTGACACAGTCTGGACTCCCTGACGTTTCCAGAGGGGCTTTCATCCCAAAAGGGAACCCAAAGCTATGGCCCCAACCCGGCAATCGATCCACGCAGGCAGGTCCGAGGAAGGGTCTGTCCGGGCTCAAGGACTGGATTGCAGGACCAGTCACCCTTGCAATAGACCTGCAACCCCCCCTGACTCCCGTTTTACACCAGTGTATTCATGGGGAGAATGAGGCTGCTGCTCTTCGGACCAAGCCGGTGCCGGGACGTAGTGCAGGCGCTCTCGATGTCTGCAGACACCAGAGAGATAAGTACTGGCTCGAGCTGTCCACACCCCACGTCCCTCCACACTAATCCTGCTCCTGAGAATCAATGGGAAACCTGTACAAAGCCCACCAACTTCAGCACAGGCACCCATGCCCTACCCTAAAGATCGCGCCTTAAAACAGGGTCTGTGATGCCTTGATCCTTCTCCAGTCCACGCAGCAGCTGGTGGCTCCAGCTGGAAGACTGGGTCCCCAAGGGGACTGCACAGGCCCAGAAGGTGAACCCTGCAGGGCAGGGTTAGAGCATGGCCGTGACGGGCTGTATTTAGGGGAAGCTCACCCCGATGCCTATCCTAGTTGCGTGCATAGGAGGCGCTGGTCTCCGGGGCAGTCAATCCAGCCCTTTGGCCAGTGCTGAATCCACTTAAAACTCAGGGGAGAAATTGCCCAACGAGAAATCATAAACCAGCCCTGACTAGCAAAACTAAGAGACAAAGTCCAGATGGGCTCCTGGGCTGGAAGAACTGGCTTATTGGCGGGGTGGGAAGCCTGCCACCACAGCAAAGCAGTGGAGTGCCGGGAGGCAGAGCGCACGCAGAGGAGAAGCAGCTATTTTTATCCTGCCTTTCATTTCGATTTGAGCTGCAGTCACAGGGCCATGCGTCAGCGTGATACAAGGTGACAGGCCTCATGAAAGAGCAAAAAGCCACAACTATTTTCTTCTGGACAGATTGGGGGGGGGATTCAGGGAAGGGGGCACATGTGGCAAGGGGGCATCTACATGTCCAAATGGAGCCAGGAAGAACCGTATTCCTCAAGCGATCGAGCGTACAGCTGGCAGGAGCCATACGGCTTTGGAACCAGGGTGCCTGATTAATAGTCACGCCCTTCCCACACTTGGGGCAGGGGGATAAGAGAGTTCCTAAGCCCCCTTATTTCCACAGACATCCCCATATGCTGGGGTCATGCAAGCTTCTGTCCAGCCCCTGGTGTAAATTACAGCAGCCTCAGGGCTGCTCTAACTCACATTCTGTTTCCCATAGGAATCAAAAGGCTACCCATAGTGCTGTGCTCTCTAGCCACGCCCCTAATCCACCCCCATGCCAGGGGCTGGGAACAGGGTGGGTGCAAGGCCCGTATGCCAGCTCTACACCAGCTGGGGAGGCCTCCGCATAGGGGTGGGATTCTCAGAGGGCTGTTTCCACCCCCTTTGTGGTGCCGGAGTGTGACTAGTGGTACGTCCACACAGCAGAGGCGGGAGCTTTGATCTAGCTGGCTCGGGTACCAATAGCAGTGAAGCTGCTGCAGCCTAGGCTAGCCCTCCGAGGAAGGAGCCAGGGTACCGGAGTGGGCTTGAACTGAAGGCCACGCTGCTGTGGTTGCACAGCTATGGATACTCAGGCTGGCTTAGCTCGGACCACACCCCATGACTGCAGCACAGACGTACCCTGGCGAATCAGGGCCAGAGACATTAGAGATGGAACGACCTTGCAGAACCTCGAGGCTGGTGCAGGATTGTTCCCGTAGGGGGCATTTTCCAGCAGGTTGTCCAGCCTGTTCCCACCCTCCCACTTAATCCAGCCAGAAACTTTCCTCCACCCAGGTGCCATCCCATTGAATCCAGGGCTGGGGGGGTCACACAAGGAGAGCAGAGATTGCCCCTCAATTCAACCCTAAAGGAAGAGGTTGTGCTCGTCCGCCCGGGCTTGGTTTGTTTCCTTCGGTGCCCGTGCTGCAGGGATGTCGATTCCCTGCCAGCTCTCGGCTCTGCGCCCCAGGAGCAAATCTCCCATCTTAGATTGTCAGCTCTTTGGGGTAGGGCCCAGCTCTTCGTTATGTGCCTGTACAGTGCCCCGGAAGTCGGGGGAGTGGAGCGTCCCAGCCCATGCCCCGTACAGCACCCTGCACTGGAGGGGGGTCCCAGCCCACGGCCCGTACAGCACCCCACACAATAGGGATCCATGATTGTGGTTCCTAGATGCTACCACAATCGTAAATAAGCAAACGGCTAGCACAGGGGATGGGAATGGGACATGGGGACTGTCCCCTCTCAGCCACCCTTTCCCTCCAGCAGCAGGATCCAGAGATGGCGTCTCTCTGCTCCCCGTTGCTGCATCCCACTCACGTCCCATCTGGCTCCTCCACCACTGGCCCTGGGGTCTGTCCTCCCCCCACCCCACTTGCTGATTGGAAGCAGCGTATCGCTCCCAGCAGCCAGATCCACTTGGAAGTCCCCAGGCTGATGGGGCCCAGCTCCCCCAGCAGAATACACATGCCAGCCAGAGCAGGGCGCATGAGGCCCATCTCCCACTTCATGCCAGGGAAACCCAGCTGCATTGCCCTGCATAGGATTCAAAGGGAACATGGCCTGTGCTGATCCTCTGCCTTAGCCTCCAATAAGCTTCCAACGCGGCCACGTGCCCCGCCCAGTGTGCAAGGCGCCACCGACTGCCCCCTCGCTTCACAGGTTCCCCCGGGGTTCAGTCCTTCGCAGCACCCGTGCTCAGCAGTTTGACCCGCTGCTGGATCCCCATGGCCCTGCGTGCTGCACTGAGCACTGGCAGGGGACGCCACGCTGGTTTCCAACGGCCGCCTCGCGCCTCCGCCACGATGGAGTCCGGGAGGATCCAAACCAGGAGCAGCCAAGGGCTGAATAGGCAGATTCATCCTTCTTGCCCCCTGGCTCCACCACCAACCCAGCTCCAAACTCCCGCCCATCCTGCTTTACTGCTGTGTATTGCAGGGGCTCCCCTCTCTCCAGCTCCATTTCCTTCCGTTCCAGCGCTTGGAGCCGTTAAGCACAAGGCAGCTGTTCAGGATCCTGGCTCCCCTACTTACACTGGGGCAAAGCCTCGTGTGACCACAGTGCCCCCGGCACCGCCTTGCCCAGGCCGTGGCTTCGAAGGGAAGGGCACCAGGGTCAAGTCGCCAAGTCTCCCAACCAGATTCCGATGCCACTTAAGCCGGCTGAGCTCACAAGAGCTGCCAAGGGCACGGCCCCAGGTGGGACCCAGGCGCAGAACCAGCCAGCTCTGCGGGGCTTACAAGAGAGATCGCCGGTCTGCAGGCGGCCCTGTCCTCCGCGCCCCGGAAGCTCGGCGTGGTAACAAACCCCATGGCTTTATCGGTCACGTTTACGTTTGAATTCGGCACTGTCAGGCGCCGCGGTGTGGCATCCCCACACCGCTCTGCCCCGCAGCTGGCACGGAGGAGCTCTTCGACACCAACAGAGGTGCCCCCCAAAGCCCACCAGAGTTGGGGGCTCAGCCATGTGGGGGGGGGGGGGGGAACAAACCACTCATGGGGTTTTTTTTAGGCACAGCCTCCCTAAAGACAAACATTACACTGTTCTCCAGTAAGAGCCCCCAGCCACCTCGGCCGCGCTTGGGGCTACGGGGTAACCGTTCCTGCAGACTACTGGGGTACATCAAGTAAAGCGAGGAGAGGAGGGAAAACGTGAGTTAGAAGCAGAACGGTTTCCAAGCAGAGTGTTTGCAGCTCCCCCCCGCCCTCCCCGAGCATGTTCAGCCAGAGCTCCACATCTCCCTGCACACAGGCTCCGAGAGCGATGGTGGAAGTGGAGTTGATCTGACCCTTGGCAGAAACAGCTCCCTGCCTCCCCCCATGCTCAGAAGACAGGCAGCGTCCTGACCGCACCCCTGCCACATCGGAGCACAAGGCACATGCTTCGGAGAGGTGGCACGAGAGATGGGTCTTTTCCGGGAAGCCTGCAGGGCCAGCACGGGAGGCAGAGAATAAAGCCAGCCTCCCCCGTCATGAGATGTTCAGCGCAGTGCAAAGCTCGGGAAGGAAATGCTCAGGCTGCTGCTAAGGGTGCTGGGGGAGAGAGGAGCCGATGAGGGGACATGCCAGTGACTGGCAGGCTCAGGGCTACAGGCGGATGGCTTATCAAAGGGAGAGACCCTGAAGCCTAAGGAATTAGTCCTCAGGATCCGCAGACAGCCAGGCGTGGGCCAGGACTGGGGCTGTTATCAGCCAATTCAGAACACGCGTCCTGGGAACCATGGGCGGGGAAGGAACTGTAGTTATTAGTCCTGGGGTGGGCTACACCGAGAGGCAGGGGTCAGATTGGAGACTGGACTCCTGGGTTCTATTCCCAGCTCTGGGAGGGGCTAAAGCAGGGGGCTGGGAGTCAGGACTCCTGGGTTTTTTAGTCCAGTGGTGGGAGGGGAGTTGGGTCTAGTGGTTAAAGCAGGGGGGCTGGGAGTCAGGACTCCTGGGTTCTATTCCCAGCTCTGGGAGGGGGACCACGGAGAGAGGCCCAAGCAAATCCAAGCACTGAATTAGCAGCTAGACATTCCTGGCAACTGCTGCCAGGCAGGGTCCTTCCAGAGTTCATGCCGGGCACCGCCAGTGGGAGTTCAGCGAAAGGGCCGGAGTCCTCTGGGGATGGGGAGCGCAGGGCAGAACGAGGAGCTTCCCCGACGAACCGCTCCGCAGCCCAGATCCCGTCAGTGCACGTGACTGTCCCCCAATGCGCTGGAAGGGGCAACGCGGGGGGCCGGGCCGGCCGCTAAGCAAACGCAAACGGGAATCAGCGTCCCGCACAGCTGGGCGCTGCCGTGTGGTTCCACACAGACACACGCATGTTCCCCCTGCACACACGTGGCCCCTGGCAGGTGCACACGCGTGGCCCGCTTATCCCTCCACCTGTGCTCATCCTGCACACCCCACCCCCTGCCCGTGTCTCGTCTTGCATGCATCCCCATGCACGCGCACTCCTGCCCTGCCCCATGCACGGGGCCAGCAACAGCTCTCGCAGCTGGAGCTCTCCAGAGGGGAAGCTGCAGAGGGCCACGCCAAGCAGTGACCAAGCAGCTCCTGGGGTCTGGGCCGGGGGGATGGGGCGAAGGCGCTTTTCACACTCAGGCCCGGGACGGGCGTGGCTGAGAGTCAGCCCTGCTGTCGTCTGGCGACGCCTGCATGCGACGAGTTTGCTGGGGCTCAGTCCAGTTCCTAGCCGGACAGACACGTCCCCCGCTCACAGCCCCTGGGCGGACGGACTCCGCAGACAGGCCAAGGATTGAAAGGGCCGTGGAGACTGAGCGCCCCACAAGTGGGAGATGGCAGGGGGCTTCCTCCCCTTTCGGGGGGGGGGGGTAGTTCCCGCTCAGGGCTGTGACGGGCAGTGCTCAAGGTGGGCGGGGGAGAGAGCTTTGCCGCAGTGCGGCCTGCACCTGCTCAAATCGCCGCATGCCGGGGGCGTCAATCCGGTGCCTTCCTCTAGCACAAAACTCGCTTTAAATCCAGGCTGCTCTGGGCCTTCCCCGGGTTCCCAGCCTCCTGCCCCCCCTCTCTCCCCAATTATAGCAGCCCCACCCCTTCACTCCTCTTCTCTGCAGCCGTTCAGGCAAGATTTCCTCCTGCTTGCTTTCATTTGGAATTAATTCCCACTAAGCCCTTTGCGGCAGTGCCGAGGCCTGGAGGGGCTGTCAGTGGTGCAGGGAGATAAGCTGGGGGCCCGTTCACATTGGCTAAATTATGCCAGTGTTCGAGGACGGCAGAGGGAGGAGGACGACGACGACGCAGGGGGTGAGTCACCGACTGTCACTGCCGGCCGGGAGCTCTCGCCCGCCGCAGCATCCAAAGGGATTTCAGAGCACAAGCCACCCCTGGCTACAAATCCAGCCCCCCGCCCCCCATTTCCAGCTCAGTTCCACCAAGCGAGGCGCTTGCCTGAGCCCTTCGCTGTCATTAGCCTCACAATTATCCATCCGGGAGACAGAGTCAGGTTAGGAAAGCAGTGTGGCCTAATGGAGAGATCATTCGCCTGCAATTCAAGCAATACGGGTGCGAATCCCACCTGGGCTACAGGCCTGTTGGGGGACACGAGAGGTCTGGTCTATGTCCCAGCCGCTGAGCAAATCCAAATGGCCTGTCTGCGCCTCAGTTTCCCCCTCTAGTCTGATCTCCTGTACCACAGGCCAGGGAGCTGCTCCAAAATCATTCCGAGAGCAGATCTTTTAGGAGAAACAGTAGCGCAGCCAGGAACAGAACCCAGGAGTCCTGACTCCCCGAATAACCCTGCTCTCCCCCCTAGATCCCATTCCCCTCGCAGAATATAAGCCTCCAATCCTAACTTCCAGACCCAGGCTCTAACCGCAGATTGACTTTCAATCAGCCCACCTGGGATTTATCCTACATGGGCTGGGATGCAGAGCTGGGGGAAGCCCAGGGTTGGAATAGCAGGGCAGCGCAAGCTGGGACTGAGGGGCATCAGCAGAGCTATAGTGGGGGAGCCCAGGGCTGGGATAGCAGGGGGCTGCAGGTTGGGACTGAGGGGCACCCAGGCCCCTGACTCTACCACTAGGCCCCTGACTCTAACCACTAGGCCCCACTGCCCGCCCAGAGCGAAGACTAGAACCCAGAGTCCTGGGGTTCCTGGTCCCTTTCTGCTCTCCCCACTAGGCCACGCTCCCTCTCGCAGGAAGCGAGGGGGATGAATCCTTCCCCGGTTATTGAACCTAGACTTAAAGGAAAGAGAACTCCCTCGCCCAGCACACCCCGGGCTCCAGCCCATGCTCTGCTTTTTGGCTGTAACACTCCGGAGGGGAAGCAGCACTTGTCTCACTACACCCCGGCCATCACACCCACCCAACAGCGCTTCCTCCCTCGGCCAGTGCTACTGACCGGGCCTGTATGGAACAGGATCCCCGACCCCAGGCTGCCCCCTGCCTCCCAAGCCAGCCTGGAGCCTTCCTTACAGCCAGGGCCAGCATAAAGGAAGCTGGGAGGCAGCAATGGACAGCATATCGGGCAGCTCGAGAGGAAGGCTGGCCTACTGGTTAGGGCACCAGCCGGGGGCTCAGGAGACCCGCATTCAAGTCCCGGCTCTGCCAGGAACTTGCTGCGTGACCTTGGGCAAGTCACTTGCTGCTCTGTGCCTCGGTTTCCCCACCTGTAACCGTGGGTCTTAACAGCACTGCCCTAGCTCACAGGGGTTTGGGAGGACCAGTCCTTTCATGACTGAGGTACTGATACACTATGGTGATTAGGGTCAGACAGAGCCCTGCCCGCACAGTTCCCACTGCTCCTTCGCCATAGACGGTTGGCTCTGGGGTTCTGTTCCAAGCTCTCGAAGGGGAGTAGGGGCAAGTGGTTACCACAGAGGCCTGGGTGTCAGGATTCCTGGCTTCTACTCCCAGCTCCTTCACCAATTTTCTGGGTGACCTAGGGCAAGTCACTGCCCCAATATCTGCCTCAGTTTCCCCATGTGTAAAGCAGGGATAACGATGCAGGCCCATCTCCTGGGGAGGCTCAGTTCATTGACTCAGCATTTGAGATTCTGGAGGGACAGCATCAGTCCCGGGCACGGCGCAGCCTTAGTCCCCCAGGGACCTACCCAGAACCCTCCCTGGGGGTCACGGGGTTTCCTCTCCTGGCTCCTAGGTTACAGCAGCGCTGCCCGCCACGGATCCCTGCGCTGGGAAGGGAACGCCCCGTCCCCCAGAGTGACCCGGGTGCAGCTCTGACTGCAACAAGAGTGACTGCGCTAACCGGGGACAGAGCCCGCTCACCCCCTCCAAAGGGACAGGCACGGAGGGAGATCTGGGATCTCAGTCTGGGCTGAAGAGAAAATCAACGGCCCAAAAGAGCCGCTAGCCACCTCCGTACAACCCAAACGCACAGGCCCAGTCCAGGCCAGGATGCTGCCATACCCAGCTCAGAGGGCGGGGCGTCCCCTGAAACAGCCTCCCGGGGGGGGGGGGGCTGCACCCCCTTCCCCCACACAGCTGGGGCACGCCGTCTCTACCCACTAGGGGACACTGCCTCCAAGGGGAGGCCAGTGCATCGTCCCTGTCTCTCAGGTGCAGCGGCCTTTCCCACCGGGCTCCCATCACGCGGGCGCCGGCCCGGACTCAGCAGGAATCAAAGCCGCAGGGACCCACTCGGGAGCGAGCCAGGCGCCAGCTGGCTAGTTCCCGAGGGCCCGTCTTCATGGCCATGCAGGGGTTGGGAGGAGACCCCCGAGAGCTGCTGGGACCGGACAGTCACCGGACTCAGGACAGAGCGTGCACGTCTCAAAGCTGGGGGAGGGGCTGAGAGTCAGGACTCCTGGGTTCCAATCCCAGTTTTGGGAGGAGTGCGATGTCTAGTGGTTAGAGCAGCAGCCTGTGGGAGTTAGGACCCCTAGGTCCTATTCCCAGCTCTCTGACTAACTGTGTGTGAGACCCAAGTCATTTCACTTCGCTGCTTCCCCGAGGGAGGATATTGACCAGCCTTAGGGGACGGATCATGGGGCCTGACCTGTAAGACACTTTGAGATTCTCCTACAATGAGGTGAAGAGCCGTGACAAACCAAATCCAGGACTACCAAGGACTTGACGGATTTCAATATGGTGCAGGGCAGATAGAACTCAATCTCCCACCCCGAAAAGCCAGGTCTCTGCCGCTTTAGAATCCCCATCAGCTGTTAGCAGTACAGAGGCTATGACACAGAGCTTGGGAGATCCGATTCCATCCGCCAGAGAGCAGTGGCATGCCTCAGGCACACACACAGCAGCTCATTAGCTGCTCCAGAAATAACACGAGCCAAAACCAAAAACCCCCATTGGAGGGGCGGGAGGAGGGCAGAGTGCACCCACTGGGAAAGCAATTTGCACGACTTCCTGTGGAGCAAGACTACCCTGGGTTCACACAGCACAGCCCCTAGCACAGGGCAGAAACCCCAGTTGCCATGTGCTAGGGGAGAGGCAGCGATGGGCCAAAAGAAAAACAAATCGCAGACATGCCTGGCTGCTTGGGGCCCGGATCCCGTTCCGGCCATGCCCTGTGCGCGCCCTGCAACAGTACAACCCAGGGTGGGTTCAACCTGTGCCACTAAACCAACAGGGGTCTGCCTGGGGCTGAGAGCCACTTTTACTACTTTTGCTCCCACCAGCATGGTACGGAGCTGCGTCGCACCAGTTGAGAGCCCAGAAGGGTGAATAATCTGAACTCCCACTCAGGGCCAGCGTCCTCTCCGTTTTACTGTGGCCTTGGCAGGTGTGCAACTCAGGGCTTCTGCAAAACCCCGTCCGCTATCCCACCGCACACACCAATTATTCTAATCTCATAGGAGCTTGGGGCAGGGACGGGGCTCTCTGCACACTAAATCCTGAGCCTTGCAGGTGGGGTGGGGGTGGGGTGGGCGGACCCAATTGAAAGGCTTTGTAGCAAGGGGGGCTCCCCCAAAAATGGCTTGAACCGGGCAATGCGCTAACCGTGAAAGTGCTAGGCACTCAAAATGACTGCGTCACCCACAGCAGAGCACTCCCACGTGCATTTGGGAGCAGGACCCCAAGAGGGGTGGGGTTGCCAAACGAACTTTCAGCTCAGGAGGACCCCGCTCCACACCGAGCCAAAGGGAGTGCCTATATCTCCCTGCCCCCCTTCCCAGCATGCACTGCTTCGGGCCTATGGTTGCTAGGCTCCCTCCGGGAACACCATCCCCCAGAATGCCTCTTTCCCCTTCGAGGGTCAGCGTCCCCCCTTCCCTCCTGGCATCCCAAGGACTTACCCAGCATGCCTTTGTTGGAGTCTGACAAGCACATGTCCTTCTCGGCACTGGGGAGGACAAAGCCCACCACGAAGACCTCCACGCCATCGGCCATGAGGGCCAGCCCCAGCACGAAGTAGAGCGTCCACTGGAAGCGCCCGTGGCCGCACTCCTGCAGGATGAGCTCGTACTGCTGGGCCAGCTCCTCCTTGTCCTTCTTCTTATCCCCTTCCAGGTCCTCGAAGTCTCTGAACTCGCTCACCACCTGCTGGTTGTCGGCCAGGTGGTCCCCGGCCTTCAGGGAGTCATTGCGGGGGATGCCCTGGTACTCGCCCTCGTAGATTTCGTCGTCCTCGTCGTGCCCTTCAGTGGCGTCGCTGGAGGCTCCTTCCTCGTCGTTGGCCGACTCGCCGCGGTAGTAGCCGTCCTGGGGCTGGTAATCCTCCTCCTCATCGTCCTCCTCGAAGCGGGAGTAGGAGCGCTTGGTGTATTCATCCTGCACGCGGTCCACGCCCTTGCCCACCTTCTTAGTGGCATGCTTCTTCACCTCCTTGGCAATGTCCTTCGCCCCCCGGATGAAGGCCGTGCGGTCCCTGAACCCCTCATCCATGGCTCTGCCCTTGCTGACGCCCCGCCTTCAGATCTCACTGGTGTGAGGAAGAAGAGGAGGGGAACCGCCTTTGATGGGGGGTGGGGGTGGAGGGCGGGTCTTCCTGGATGAGCACGCAGGGCCCCTCCCCGTCTCCTCAGGCCAGGGGGCAGCGGTGGGAATCTTCGGCGGGCGAGGAGGACGCAGCTTTCCAACGGCGGCCGATCGAGGGCACCGAACCGTGACCCATTCGCTTAATCCAGGCTTGAGACGCCGGAGTGGCCAGGCAGGTCGATTGGGCGAGTCTCCCTTGGGCGGCAGCAGATGGAGACGGTCCTGGGAGGGGGAACAAACACAGAGGGGGGCGTTATCAGGTAGGAAAGGGCATCCATGCTCCCTCTCTCAAAAGCCACTTCCCGGTGGAGGAGGCTGCTGTCTGTACCGCGTGGCTGGGGAACAATTCGATACCTAGGCCCTAACGCCAAATGAAGTACCGCAAAAACGCAACAGGCAAAATTACAGACAAGGCTTTTCAATGGTTTGCCAAGCAGGATGCTAGACGTTGGCAAAGGTCCCCTGAAAACCCATATTTGGAAAAGCTTAAAATATGCTGCCAGGGCAGCTGCGCCGCTGTAGCACTTTGAGGAAGACGCTCTTAGCCGATGGGCAAGAGCTCACCCGTTGGCACCTCAGTGAGAAGCGGTAGCTAAAATCAAGGTGACAACAAATAACTGAGGATGACCCATGCAGAGCGGACGATGATACCATAACACAAGGCCAACTGCTGAATGGCAAAGAAGGAGGACGACGCGTTAGTTTGATATTGATGGAATGTCAACGGTTTACTTTAGAATAACTAACAGGGTGCGTTGCCCATAGGCTGGAGAGCTTGAGGCTAAACCAACCCTGATTACAGGATGGCGCCCACATGAGGGGAACCAGGTGGTCGAATATAAAAGGCAGGAGGAAGGTGCAGAGGTGTATCTGGTTGAGAGAGAGAAAGGAAAGGACGGAACGAATGCACGCACGCAAACTTGGAAGCAGGGCCAAAGGGCTGAGCTCCAGCCAGAGAGAGCTGGTGGAAGCAGGTGGCGCTCATGACTGGGGGCTTCCTTGAAGACTGTTTTGGATTATTTTGCGGTTAAGGACTCTGAGGTTTGCGTGAACTTTATTTGCTATTAAGCCAGCCTGAGCCAGGGGTGCTGTGAGTCACAGCCCAGGCGATGTGGAGTACTTCCAGGGTCTGTAAGAGGGCAGGGCAAAACCCTTTCAAATGACGCCCCGGGCACAGTGAGCAGCCACCCGGCTACAAACAGCATAGACGGGAGGATGGAAAAACAAATCATGAAAACGTGGCTCGATGGAGAACTGGGTATGTGTGATGTTAAATAACGTTGGCTGCAGGAAAGCGAACGACTCTAACGTGGAAATGTGGAAGAACCAAGTGAACGAGGGCCCAAATCGGAGAAATACCAGACCGGAAACTGAAGGAATGAGACTGAAGGAGGAGCCCGGAGGCCAGAGTGTGAGACAACCATCAGGAAGGGTAGGAGAGCTTCCCAGAACTTGGGTCCCCACCAGTTTCATTTTATCTCTTTACTGTCTGGCATAAACATAAGTGACAATTGTCTGAAAAATGTATAAATAAAGGCAAAAATTGATTAAGCCTAAATTAGTTGGACTCATGCCTCAGTTTCCCACCTTACAGAGCCTAACACCATGGGCTCTGTGGTAGATTGAAACTGTTAAAATCACAAGCTATCACTTGAATTTGCAGTTTCCCAGTCCTGCTTGCAAGCTAGAGGGCTCAGCCAGGAGTGTCCAATCACAGTCAGCTCTGCAGAGAGCCAGCTTAGAATAAGGTGGGGTGAGTTGAGCCGCTCCACTTTAGGGAGCAACCTGCTTTGTCTCTCACTGGTTTGGTGTTACCATTCTGGAGTTTAAGTAATAAAGTCATGCTCCAGGGCAACCTTCCAGCAAGAGTATTCATGGTTTTGATCTAACTTCCCTGTGCGTATGCCTGAACATAACAGGGACCTGATCCAGGACTGGGGCTTTAGGTGCTACCACAATACACCTAATAGCAATGAACATGTACAGCGCCTAGCACCATGGGGTCCTGGCCCATGGCTGGGACTCCTAGGTGTTACTGTATTACAGATAAATAACTTTTAAAAGATCCCCATGTTCTCCAAGCCAGGATTCCAAGTCATTAGTAATTTTGGAGGTCCAGTTTATGACACCATGGAAGAGACTGATTTCCAGACAGTGCTGAGCCCCGTCCTCTGAAAGCAAGGCCCCTCTTAGGCGTCTCAAATCTTGCCAGTGTGTTTGGGTGCTCCTTTTGAAAAGCCTGGCTAGTATTTTGCGCTTAACCAGCAGCTTCTATCTACAAAACTGGAGGAGCTTGGTCAATGCTAACCCAGCCCCATTGCTTCGCTATGAAATGGCCTTGGCCTCTAAACCATCTGCTGTGGAAATGCAGCCGCCCCTGGGGTGGGACACAGCCGCACAGCACAGCGGACTTGGGAGCAAGGGGGAGCATTCCCTAGCTGCAAATGCAAGGGCTAAGTTATCAGTTTTGAAGGCCCTGCGTGTTGGAGGCAGAGAGGCAGGAGAAGCAGTTGTGAGCATGATCCTGGGAGGAAGCAGCGAGAGAGAGAGAGAGAGATGCTCGGGCACAGTGCTCGCTGGAGTGGCAGACATGGGAATTTCTGAGCAAGGAAATTGCCTGCTGTTTGTTGCTCCCGTGTTCAGGCAACCAGGACTCTGAGGACATTTTTTTTGTAAATAAACAAGGTTACCCCCAAACAACATCCCTGGCTCGTATCAATATTTTACAGTGAAATTTCCCTTATGCAGCCATTCCCGGGGTCACGAGACAGAGCTTAACAGGGCTGAGCCTTCTAATTAAGGTGGAGCAGACTTTTCAAAAAGAGGGGGCTAAAATTGGGCTCTCAGATCTCCAGTTAAGTCTCTAAATAAGGATCCCGATTTTAAGAAGTCCTGAGGACCCAAGAGCCCCCATTTGACCTCAGATAGGAGCTGCTGGCTGGCTCCATACTTGAAAAATCAGGAGACTTATTTAGCAGCTTCAATAAGGATTTAAGGATGGGATTTACAAAAAAACAACCAGGGCCCGGATCCTCGATGGTATTTAGACGCCTCATTCCCATTGATTTCCTTTGAAGATGTGACTTAGGAGCACAAGTCTCTGATAGCTCAGTGGTTTGAGCATTGGCCTGCTAAACCCAGGGTTGGGAGTTCAATCCTTGAGGGGGCCACTTAGGGATGTGGGGCAAAATTGGTCCTGCTAGTGAAGGCAGGGGGCTGGACTCGATGACCCTTTGGGGTCCCTTCCAGCTCTATGAGATAGGTATATCTCCATATTACTCTCAAGCCCACCCTACCTGCTTGTGAGAATCTTGGCCAATACATTTGGGGGCTGCTTCGGGACATTCTCCTGAGACAAGCAGGTGTCTCGAAGAAGATTCCCTGCATTGTAATAAGAAGTGGATTTCACTTAGGCAAAAGGACGGTAACATCCCAGCGAGGCACAAAGACCCTATTACACACAAATCACAGACCAATTGGCCATAATAAAGAGATGCCAACATCTCTGTGCCGGCCGAAGCTAGTGGGAAATAAACTCACCACTGTATACTTTAATACGCCGATTATAAATGATACATCAGGCAGACCAGAGAGAGCAAAGCTTACTCATTTCTACGCTGGCCTGAAGACCCTCCTTTCCCAACAGCCGTAGGGGAAGGGGGTCGGGATAGTTCATGAATGGCCAAGAGGTGAATGAGAATCAATTTGCAACACGTGCCCCCCAGCTCAGCCCCTGCAAGCTGAGGCTGGAGCATTCTGAAACGCCTCCAGCAGAAAATGACCCATTCACCGCACCTTGCCCATGACTGAAATAGCGGGGTCCAGGGACCCCGGACTCCTGGGTTCTATTCACAGCTCTGCTGCCTCACATGCACAGAGCAGAGGAGGAATCGTACAGAGAGGGAGCCGAGATGAAGAAACTTGCCCAGCGTCACGCAGGCAGGCGAGGGCAGAACCTTTTCTTGACCCTGGATTTCCCTCCTCTCAAGCCCGCGCTTTAGCCGCCAGCGCTCCCTGCTGTTCTTCAAGGATTACGTCGGAGGGAAAATGGCGCCAAGGGAGGCCGACAGGCGATTGGGATCGGGGCCCTGGCCACAGTGCGGGAGATAAGCCCTGATGACGGCCCGGAGAGCACCAGATAACAAGGCTGTCAATGGCTTCTGGGCAAGAGCTTCAGGGGTTTTGCGAGGTGACCCGTTTCCTGCTTGTAGACTCCAAGCAGGGGCTCGGCAGCCGGCCCCCCGCTCCCCCGCAGCCTCACGCCAGCCCAGAGGCCTGGCAGAGTGGGGCTTGGGTGCTGTCCAGGCCAGTAAACTGCCGCTCTCGTCACCTCAGAGCAGGATGTTTACAGGAGGGGGAAAGCTGTGCCACAGGCAGCAGCAACAGGGCACCCTAGTGAGAGGAGGGGACAGCGGGTGGGGGAAGGACCCAGCTACGGACAGCAGGGATGGCTAATGGGGGAGGAAGGATACCCTAGCGGGCAGCACGCTGGCCTGGGACTCAGCAGTCCTAGGCTGCATCCGCAGCTCTGCCACTGGCCTGCTGTTTGACCTTGGCCAAGCCACGTCCCTTCTCCGCGGGGCAGTTTTCCGCCCCACCCTATTGTCTATTTACACCACGAGCCTGGCTCTCACTGCGCGTCCATGCAGCGCCAGGCGGCTGCTTGTCACTGGCACGAGACCATGGCTGGCGAGGGAGCAGCGGCTCCGTGGTCCCAGCGGCTCCGTGGTCCCAGCCTGGTTGCTACGGGACACCTGCAGCACCCTGAAGGATGCGCGGCCGCCCTCTCTCGTCACCAGGAAGGGGGCGCTGTGGGGAAGGGGGGGGGGCGGCCTGCTCAGCCCCAGCGGTCACCAGAGAAAGTCCTGGAGGGCTGTGTCCAATTCTGGTCATCGCTGTACAGAAAGGATGTAGAGAAACTGGGAAGGATCCCGGGGCGAGCGACCAAGGTGGTCCAAGGGATGGAATGCCAGCGCCATAGGAGCAAAGGCTGAAGGAACTGGGTATGTTTAGTTTGGAAAAGAGGAGCTGAAGGAGGGGGACGTGGTAGCGGTCTTCAAATCCTTGCAGTCCCTACTAACCCTCTGGTTCTATGAAAGCTCTCTGCGCAGCGGATCATCTTCCCAAGCCCTGGCCAGCCCGCAGCCCGCCCCACACATCTACACCACTAGCCAAAAAGCCAGTAACACAGAGAGGGCCTTTGTCTCCGAGACAGGGCCAGTCTGAGCGCCAGGCCAGCCAGAACCAGCCCCTGCCCCCAAACTCCCCTGGGGGCAGAAGCAGCACTCCTGGAGGAACATCCTTCATACAAGCTGCAAGTGCCCTAGATACTGTTGAGAGAGAGGGGGATTATCAGGGGTATTCTGGCAGTGCCTGGAGGTCCCCCACCTGAGATCAGCCCCCTATTGGGTGCTCCACAGACCTGTCGGGAGGTGCACGCTTCAGGGCTGGAGCCCACTGCTACCTATTCAAGATGAGGGTGAGACCCATGGGCTGGGAGGGTAGATTATCCCACCTCTGCTACTGCGGGGTTCTTACCCCTTCCTCTGTCGGACACTGAGCCAGGCGGATCTGGGGTCGGGGCCAGTCTGGCAATGCTTGTGTTCCCCAATGACTCATGCACCACTACCCTGGAGGCTGGGCCACCTGCCTGGCGGTGCGAATTCACAGCCAAACAGCTCTCCCTAGCAGGGAGCTTCCCCCAGGGCCAGCCGGCTTTGCCCTCGGCTCAGTTCTGGTCCGTTCCTCCACAGGGGGGCCAGATCTGGGCTCTGCGGGGGGGAGAACGGCCCCACCGGACCCACACATGGGCAGGATGGTTGGTGGCAACCATCTTCGAGAGGCAGGACATCTGCAGCTCAGAGCGCTACTCCGGGCGGCCGCGGATCTCACTCACGCGGGCGTGACGCCGCCACTGATGCTCACGGGGGATTGTCTTTAGCTCTCCCCACGTGCACCCAGCAGCTCCCGGCGTGGCAGGAAGCGCTCAGCAGGGTCGCAGGCCCAGCTGCAGCCTGGCACAGGGGGGGGCGGGGAAGAGAGAGAGAGAGAAGAGGCCGGCCTGGCTTTGTTTCACAAGCTGAACCTCATTTAAAAGCACATTTCTGGGTATTCATTTCCTACGCTTCTTAAAGGATACTGGGGATCACAGGGGCCTCTCCCCAGCAGCAGAGCCCGGCAACGCTCCTCAATCCCAACCTGCAGCCCCCTCGAATGTTCCACACCTGGGGTCCCCTCCTGCCCCCCCTCAATCCCAATCCACAAGCCCTCAGCTAGGCCAGCTCTGGGCCCCCTCCTGCTCCCCAGCTCTATTGCTGCCCCCTCAATCTTAACTTGCCATCCCCGCTGCTATCCCAACCGTGGGGCTCCCCACACACCCAGCTCTGCTAATGCACTGTGGTCCTGGCCCCTGGCTCCCACCAGCTACCCCCACCCTGGGCTCCCCCTATAACCAGCTCTGCCGCTCCCCTCAATCCCAACCTGCAGGCCCGTCCACCCACCCACCCAGTTGTGCCAGTTCACCCCAATACTGCCCTGCAGGGCCCGGCCCGCCCCCACCCCACCACTTTTCCTAAAGCACTGGTTCTCAAACTTTTGTATTGGTGACCCTTCACATAGCAAGCCTCGGAGTGCGACACCCACCCCTTAAATATATTTAAAAGTGTTTTTAATTAATAACACCATTATAAATGCTGGAGGCAAAGCGGGGTTTGGGGTGGAGGCTGACAGCTCGCGACACCCCCCCCCATGTAATAACCTCACGACCCCCTGTGGGGCCCGACCCCCAGTTTGAGAACCCCTGTCCTAAAGGAAGCTGCCAATCATGCTATAGGGGCAGGAAACAGACATCCACAAGGAGGGGCGCGAAGGGCAACAAACCCATAAGCCGCTCCCCAGTTACAAACCCAAGTCTCCGGGAGAAGGAGGCCAGAGCAGGAGACCAGCGGGAGCAGAGGAAGCCTGGCATTTTGCCATCCCCGCTCAGCCCCAGCGGTGGGGCTGGTGGAAACACAGATCCCAGAACGACTGAATGGTGCTTTTGCCACCTTGGAGCTACTGAGTCCCTGGGTTTACAAGAAGGGCTGCTTGTCACAGAGCTAAGCCGAACCCTGCGGCTGCATTAACCCTTCGCGTACTGGAGTTTTCCACATTGCGCGGCCAGCAGCTGCTTTAGGGGACTTGCCTAGTCCTACTGGACAGTGAGTGTGTGGCCTTATGGGGGCAGGGGGCTCCGTGTCCCCCCCCCCCCCCCCCGAGTGATGCAGCCTACCCCAGTGCACACCTCAGCCGCCCAGGGAGTCACTGATGCAAAAGAGCATCCACATGTGGAGCTTGGTGGGGGTGGGGGGTCTAGGGCTCCACCCCCACGCTGGGAGAATCTAGTAATCTAGGGCTTCCCTCTGTGCGGGGATCTGCTCTCCCCTGGTCGATCACCGATCCATCAACGCCAGGCGGCAGGGGCAACCTCGTTTGCCAAGAAGTGCCAAGCACCCAGCGGGGGCCCAAGGGATTTCAGGGCTCGGTCTCTCCCGCTCGCAGCCTCTCTCGGGTTGCCCAGCACCCAGCTTCCCCGGCCCCATGGATTCGGTGGGGCAGCCTGTGAGTTCTCCCTCATGTGGTGTCAAGCCTAGAGAGACCAGACCTGCGTGTGCGACCCAAGCCCCTGAGCCATGGGGCAGCCGTGAAGATGGCCCTGGGAGCCGTGGATCCACAGGCACAGCTCCCTGCCCCTCCCCGGTCCTGTGCCCCATAGAACTCCCTACCCTCGTAACAGAGAAAGCCACCCCACCTCGCCCGTCCCCCGGCCCATGGTCCGATCACGCCAGCCCCACCGGCCCGGGGAAGGGGCTGCCCCACAAGGCGCAGTAACACGAGGGCTGGCGGGAGGGCGAGGGGTTTCCTATCAGATACAGGACACGCCCCTTCCCGCCTGCCTCAGCCAGGGGACCTGGCCCCCCTCCTGCCAGCAGTGACCCACACACGTAGCAACTGAGCCCAGCAGTCCCATAACGCGCAGCCTGGCCTGGCGCCATTTTGTGGCCATTGCGTGGTTCACCCACCTGTCCCCTTCTGGTGGGTGCCTGGGCCACATTAAGAGCCTGCTACAGCCTTGAGACACCGGAGAGGGGCCTTTGAGCTCAGGTTGGAGAGGCCTGTGCCTTTAAATCCAGAGGGGCCCGGTTCAACCCTGCTGTCACCGTGGGCCAAGTGTGAGTAAATTTACCGGGCCGCTGCCCTGCATCCGTTTACACCAGTGCCGAGTGGGTATCGGCCCTCGCCAGGTCAGAGTGGCAGTGTTCCCGTACCCAGCTCGCACGGGTGCCCGAGGTGCAGGGCAATGGAGGAAACAGTTAAATAAAGGTCCCCACGATACCCTGCTCCCTCCCTCCGCTGCTCAGGGATGAAACGGACTGGCCCGGACACAGCCGCTGGGCTGCTGCCGGCTCACCGCCCACTAAGGTTGCCAATTTGGATTGGAGGTTTCATCACAGGACTGGCAACCTTACTCCCCAGCTCTCAGCATCTGCACCGACTCCACCTTGGGGGACCTGGGTCTGTGGCACCCAGAGACCATGGCGATGGACGTGGCACATGAACCTAGATCGCATCCGTTCTGCCTAAGCTGCACCCTTGCTGACTAACACAGGTGCTTTCTCCCAACCATCCCACCCCCGGTGAGGCGCAGTTACCATCAGAGATGGGTCGATAGCAGCTCCCAGATCTGGGATTTCAGTGGCTTCAGAGCCGGATGCAGAAGACCAAACTGCATAAGAGGATGGGTCTTTAAACCACAGGCACGGTGCGCTCCACCTAACACAGGGGCAGGCAGGCCCCAGGGCTCTTATGCACAGAGCCCTGCAAATCTGCGGATATCCACGGACCATGTTTGGTATCCGCATCCAATCCGCAATTTTCTATCCACACAGGGCTCTACTTATGCAGCCAAAAGCATCCCAGCCTGGCTACTGGCCCTCCTGCCTTTTGCCCTGGTTGGCAATAAAAATGGTGCCCAGCCAAGCAAAAATACAGGCCATTTACCAGGTGGGTAAGACAGGCAGTGGGGAAGCTGTGTTGGCAAAGAGCCTTTACTAGAGGGGTAGCAGCGCCTTCTGGTTCCTGTAGCAGAGCATCCTGCCTGGTGACCCAGCCTCGACCCTGACCCGGGCTCTGAAATGCAGCCACTGCATTGCCGGTCCCGAGAACACTGGAGCAGGTTGGGAGTTTTTCAGTGAAATGTTTTTTTGTTGTCAGCAAAATGCCAGTTTATCCTGCAGAAAAGGTTTGGTTTGGAAAGGGTCAGTTTGGATGAATTTTCAACTCGAAAAATTGTCGGGGGGGGGGGGCGGAAGGGGGGAGTTTAAACCTTTTCTAAATGAAAAATTCCAGTTTTCTGGACAACCAACTTTTTTGTTTTGAAATGAAAGCTAATTATAGGGGGTTAAAAATGGTCAAAACCAAAATGAAATGTTTCAGTTGACCCAAGCCAGGTTTTTTTTTTTTTTTGCATGCCGTCAGTTTGCGCAAGATTTCAGGATGGACTTTTCATCCCGATTCAGAAGGGGACCTTTTTTTCGACCGCTCCAAAAATGTTTGCGGGGCTGGAAAACCGGATCCTGCCCTGCTGTGCTGAAAACCCGGCGGAGATGACAGATATGCCAGTGTGAGGTACTAATTCGCGGTCACTTTCGGAGAGATCTTTCCAGAAAGGTTTGAAGGAGCAATGAATATCGGCAGAATCCAGGCTGGCAGCTAGAGACCGGAGCGTTTGCGCCTCAAATTGCTGGGCGGCGGGTGCAGGGCAGGTTGGAAGAGGAGCAAATGCCC
Organism: Platysternon megacephalum; assembly: GCA_003942145.1. Taxonomy (NCBI): domain Eukaryota; kingdom Metazoa; phylum Chordata; order Testudines; family Platysternidae; genus Platysternon; species Platysternon megacephalum. The sequence goes on from QXTE01000095.1 coordinate 3,254,177, forward strand.
AGATCTTCACAAGCTTCAGCTCATTCATTGCAAATTATGCTCCCCATATGCCCCTCGGGGCAGTGCAGGCAGGTCAGGCTAGTGAGGGGCTGCAGAGAACAGGACTAAGCAGAGCTCCTCCACCAGGTCTCACAGGCAGGCCTGCTTGCCTCCTACAGCTGAGCGGGCTTGTAACTGGATCTGCAGGGCCTGCTGGCAGAGGCTACTGGAAAACGAGGGGTGCAGAATGCCCCCTACAGAGGATTGCTAGGCAGGGATGTGTCTGACAGGGAGACACGTACAAACGGATTTCACCGAGGATCCCCCCTGCAGCCAAGGAAACGCTTAGATCACCCCCAGTGACAAAGCCGGGACCAGAGTGATTGCAGGGACCTGGTGGCAGTGGGAGAGGACATGCTGCAGAAATGGCCACAGCAGTTCTTTGCCCCGTCCAGTCCCTTCCCTCTGCGGGGCTCACAACACTTTACAAGCATCACTTTACAACACCCCTTGTGAGGGTGGGGACACTATCCACATTTTACAGAAGGGGAAACTGAGGCACAGAAGGGTGTGACTTGCCCAGCATCATGGCAAAGCTAGAGAGAGGACCCAGGCGTCCTGACTCCCAGGACCCTGTTCTAACCACTGCCCCACTCTCCTTTCCCTTCAGGGCCTGACCAAACCTCTGTCACAGCAGTGGTCAAACACTCCAGCCCAATACACATGCCTACCTCTTGCTAATGCCAACGGGAGCCAGGCCAGGATGATCAAACCAACCTGGGCCGCTTGGCACGAACGGGTGCAGCTCCACTGACATTCATGGATCTGCAGTCGTTTCCGGGATTTAGCCTGGGTGCCAGGTATGGTGCAAAGGCAGGTCATTCCAGCCCCAGCTCAGAAAGCAGAGACCCTCGGGGCGGAGTCGGGGGACGCGGGATGTGTTTGAAGGTGAGATCTCAGGAGGGAATCGGGAACATCCATTCAGGAACCCATCCCCCAGCCAGCCACTTCCCTCAACCAGCCAGCCCGCCAGCCGGCCACTTCCCCCAGCCAGCCAGCCAGCCAGCCACTTCCCCCAGAAAGTCTATTTTTAATCTTTGGCAGCACAAACATGCCTGAGAGCAGTGTGTGTGTGAGAGAGAGAGAGATGGGGTGAGAGGAAAGGGGAGAGAAAAAAAATGCATGAATAAAAGTGTACGTCAAGCAGGATGAAACAGACCTGGCCATTTATGTACTGTGTGTCGGGGGGGGGGGGGGGGGGGGGGGGGGGGGGGAGAATATGATTTCAAGTTAAAATTAGCCCTTCTAAAATAATAATGGCTGCACCTCCCGTCACCCCTGGATGTGGGCACAAGCAGCGCAGCCTGGCAACATCACCTGCATGTCCAGCCATGCAATCTACTCGCCCGCCCTTCCAAGCAGGACAGAGAAACCAAGGGTAATTTGCTCACCTAAAGGGCAGGGGAGGAATTGTTACTTGCCCTAGGCCAGTGGAATTTTGCAGAGCGGGGCCAGTGCGAATCAGGCACTTATGAAGCAGACAGCTGGGATAATGCATCTTCTGAGTGTGTGTGTGTGTGTGTGTGTGTGTGTGTGTGTGTGTAGAGAGGGCATGATTTAAATGCAAACTGGGGAGTCTAAAATAGATACTGCTGACTCTGCATTCTCTGCGTGCGAGCCCCAGTCCCATCCACACACATCATATGTATCCATGCACACCCCAGGTAGATCACGTTCACACACACCGACTCAAAAGAGCTATTAAAAATGTAGGAGCTGGCGACAGCTGATTTCTGAATGAACGACACGATGTACTTTTAACCAACGCAAATTACCTCCTACGCCCATTCCCCTCTCTGAACAACCCCATCCAAGTTCCTTTATGCAGGATCAAATAACACGAGAAGGGATGGAAAATGCTAAGTTTTAAATAAACAAATAAGCATCCTTGAAGAAAACAATGTGACCCGCTTCTTTATGACAAGGTCATTCTCATCCAGCCAACACTGGCTCAGGTCTCCTCATCAGTCCCTTTTTGCCTTTCGATATTCAATAAAGCCATGTCAAGGCAGTTATATTTACTGCGACGTAGCTATATGCTTAGGGACTCGAGAAGGGGAAATATAGATGTAATTCGATCTATCGGAACAAGGTCATAGGCTCTCTCCTCCATGGTAGAAAGGATGGTTTATAAGCCAGAATCTTAGCAGCTGTGTCAAGGCAGTTTATCAAGAATTGAAACTGTTTAAACCCAGAGCTAGTTTTGATTTTAAGAGCAGCTACAAGCAGACATTTCATCGTCAAAGTTGGAATCCCCCAAAATACCTTCCTACGCGTATAAATGCATTGCTGCTATTTAAAATCTGTATCAAGATTTAAGCTGAGCATCTCAGCAAATAAACACTATCAGCAGTTTCCAGACAAGGTTATTTATTTTTGAATCCATTTCCTTTTGCTAATTCTTTGATCAGAGCTGTTGATCAATACAGTACTTCTGGGTTTAAAAAAGTGGTTTAGTTAAACACACACTTATAAATCCCAAATGTGCCAGAGATGATTTGTTTGGTTGGATTGAAAAGGGTTAGGGCTTGGGTTAACAAGTGATTTTGCTTCATTTGAAACCCCTGTTCTTTTAGAGACCTCCTCATAGGAGCAACAAAAAACATGGCGACAATAGATAATGAGAGTTTTTAAATCTACAGTCCCCAAGGTCATTTTCCAACACATACAGTACACCCTCTCCCAAACCCGATGCAGATTTCTTCCCCTGTTCAAGACGCGTTGGTTTCATCGGTATAAATAACCATCCTTCCAGTGAGATGCCCATCACCTAACCTACAAAAGATCTATCTGCATAGATTCCAAGCTGCAGGATATCTGGAATAAGCAGGGCAAGTGAGATGACCGGACGCTATTAACACTCATACACAAATAAAAAGACAGACAAAACCTAGAGGCAAGGTTTTTCAGGACAAAATGGCCACACCAAAGGGGGAGGAGGAAAAATACCCCCCAAAAAAACCTTTCTACATCAACAACTATCCAATTACACTAATTAAAGCATCTTGTTTTTACAAAGACATTTGTTTTCCTCCTTACCTGGTCTATACTCCGATCTGCCACAGCCCTCCTTTAAGTATCTGTCTCGCGTGATATTATGAAGGATGCTCCAGCAGGGATACAGGAAGAAAATAGCTCATGGGTACCAGAATGAGCATTAGCATCGCAGCCTTCTACACACACACTGAACATTGGGAGAGTCCATTGTAACAGCCCAGGGAAGGGTGGTGGCAGGACTGGCTACTATAGAAAACAAAACAGAGAAGGAGGAGGGATTTATTTTTTTTAATGAACCAGAAAAAAAAAATGAGAATGCCTCCCCCAGCCAGTTACCCAAGCATGTGGGAATCTTCTGCAAGATCAGGTTGCCTGCGTCAGGGACGAGATTTCAGTTTAACCTGCTTCACTGAAATGCACTGAAGGAGGTGAGACTGACTAATGATGTATTATTAGTCAGTTTCAGCTGATAGCTGCTACTGCACAGCTTTGCTAGGAGGCTTGGCAGCAGCAGAAAGATACTTTTTTCCCCCCTTTTTTGCTCCGAGATGCTCGCAGTCATCTATTGCAATTTTTCGCCCCCCATCACAACCGCAGAGACACAGCATGCTGCATTTAAATGTGCCTTTTCAAACGGGAATCAAAGGCTTTTTGGGGAGAAAAAAACCAAAACAAACCCGAATCCTTGATGGTAGCCATTTGAATTTCACATCTCAATACAGCAGAGTTAAACTATCTAGATTATCTGGCCCCCGTTACTGGGGTATTCGAGCGGCTCAGTCTTGGAGTTATTTATCCTCACCACGCTCCAATCAGGTAGAATGGGGAACTGAGGCACGAGAAGACTAATGGACTTGCCCAAGGTCACTCAGAGAGTCTGTAGTGGAGCAGGGAATTGAAGCCAAGTTTTGTAGATCCTAGGTTAGCATCCTAACCGCAGGATTATCCTTCCTCTGTGCATGAGCTGCACACAGCTACAGCCTAAGGCCTGGCCCACACTAAACATTTAGATTGACATAGCTACATCGCTCTATGGTGCTAAAAACTGCGCACCTGAGTGCTGTAGCTACACCAACCTAACCACTGGCGTAGATGCGGCCGAGTCAATGGAATAATACTTCCGTTGACCTCGGTACCACCGCTGGGGGAGGGGCAGTTCCTACAGAGATGGAAAAACCCCCTTCAGCTGCTACAGGATAGTCGACACTATGGGGATTATGGCACTGCATCTCTGCCACTGGAGGTCCCACCACATAGACAAACCCTGAGTAATGCAGGGTGTACAGTGGGCTTGGAAGATCAACCGCTGTTTGCAACAATGAGACAACCTTCCAACTTCCAGTGCATTAGTGGGGCTTACCTTTCAATCAGCCACCAAAGTTTCTTCGTTATGGTGTTTCATTTCCCTTGGAGAGGAGGAAGTGAGTTGGGTTTGGGGTTTTTTTTGGTTGGTTGGTTTTTTAAGTGGGGGAAAGTTTACAACAAAGAGTCAAGTGAAATAATATTGTAACAAACCTGTAGTTACAGAGGACTTCACTGTTACTGCCATGATACTGTTCAGGACTTCACAGAAACAGCAAGGATAGAACTCAGATCCTCCTGTGCCAAAATGTGTAGGACCTTGCCACTTGAGCTAAAGGAGAATCACCATTAGTTGTATGCAGTATAGGGCCTATGACACACAGCTAAGCAGTTCCAATTATGTTCAGGGGAGGGCAGTGGTGCAGGCAGTAGCCAGCTCTTTAAATTATCTTATTTGGATCCCGAGCCTCAGGTGACAAAGCATCAGAGGGAGATACGCTTTCTTCCAACACTGAACAAGGAACTTTAATAAGTAAAAGCAGCAAAGAATCCTGTGGCACCTTATAGACTAACAGACGTTTTGCAGCATGAGCTTTCGTGGGTGAATACCCACTTCTTCGGATGCTACCCCTCTGATATTTAATAAGTAAAACGGTATCATCCCTGTAGCTCCCACGTATCTCTTACTCCGCTCCTGCCTAGAACCTTCCCCCGCCCTCTGTCCAGGCTGACTCCTTTGTACAGGCTTAAAAGAAACACTCTTTACTCAAAATCCTTTTAAGAGCCATGTACTCGGAGGATCTTTCTAAGCAGTCACACCTCATTTAGGTAGATTTATAAAACAGTCATCAAGTTTCCTTCAAATACATATATTGCTTGTATTATGGTAGCACTCAAAGCATGCCCCTCCCACCCACCCACCCCACTCCCTCCCCCCCCAAGATCAGGGTCTCATTGTGCCGGATGCTGCACATAGACAAGAGGGGAAGGGGACTTGCCCAAGGTCACCCAGTTAATCAGTGCCAGAGCTGGGACTAGCACCCAGGTTTGCTGAGCCACTGGGCGGTGTCCTACTCAGTGGGTCACACGCCTCTCCCGCCAAGATTATCAAACAACAAGCAACAGTTAACAACGAACGTCCCGAGCCAATGGCAGACGAAGGACGCTTCCGCCAGCCTCAGTACAAACCTCCACCAACCAAACTCTGACCAACCTCACCCAAAGAGCTGAGCACGGAGTGAGGCCTTTGAATAGCCACACGCATCGGGCCCGATTTTCCATTGCCCTGGCCCAACACAGTTATTCACCTCTGTGCAAAGTGCAACTGCTTCAGAATGGGGATGTTTCATATAGACTTTCCAAGAGGTGTTTATCTATTTAAAGTCCTTATCTGTCCCCCATTACCGTGGTATCTGAGCACCTCACAATCTTTGATGAATTTATCCTCGCTACCCCCCTGTGAGTTACAGCTGTGCTATTAGCCCCATTGTAAAGATGGGGAAAACTGAGGCACGGAGTGACTAAGCGACTTGCCCAAGGTCATACAGGGAGTCTGTGGCAGAGCAGAGAACTAAACCTATCTCTCCTGAGTCCAGGCTAGCGCCCTAACCACTATGCCCTCCTACCTCTCAAAAACGACTACACAGGGCAATGAGGAATCTGACCCTGTGACTTGGGCCATTCCGGAGCAGAGGTCAGGACACCTTGCCACTACCACGCCAGGGCTGCTGGCTTGTGTGCTTTGGCCAGCGGGGACCCGATTCACAAAAACATTTCTATTCTGGGCAGCACTAAACCATGTGCGAGTCCCATTGAAGCCAAGGGGACTTAAGCATATGCTTAAAGTTCAGCACACGCTTAAGTGCTTTCCTGAGTCAGGGCCCCTCCCCAGGATAGAAAGCCAGGAGAGACATTGTGTCTGTTCCCGCAGCAAATGCCAGCTCAGCTAGTGCCCTCAGCAGAGAGGCCAAGGACTGGAGAATCAGCCCCCACAGAGGAGGAGTGTGAAATCTTCCAGGATCTAGGCAGGCTGCAAAATACACCCCTGAAAAAAAAAGCCTTGGTTCTCATGCAGGGCTGAAGCCAGAGACTGACTTCCTGTTGAACTGAATGATCTTCTTGGGAACCCAGGAAAATGGGGCAGCTGAAACTGACCAGCCAGGTCAGTTCACAGCAGCAGTTAAATATCCCAGTGCCTTTGCCCGGCCACTCACATCCGCCCTGCTCAGACTGCAGCATCAAGGCCTGTTTGGGGGACTCCTTAACACATGTCTCAGCAGGTCAGCTCTGCAGTGCCTGGCGAATGATTGACAGTTCTGCGACTGCCTTTGCAGAGACACTGCTGCCCGTCAGCGTGACAGCTGCACAGGTGACACGGCCTCCGACGAAGCATAATTGTGCAAGCAGGTGGGCAGTGACAGGGTAGACAGCTGATGCAATGGCTTCCCCAGCCCTGGGTTCAAATCCCGACTTCGACCACAAGTGAAATGGGTTTGCGGCGTCTCAGCTTAAGGCCGCATCTAGATGGGAACCTTTTCTCCAGTATAACCTGTGGTTTGAATTGAATGTAACGATTGAATTGTTACACTGGCATTAACCCACTCGCCCATGTGGGCACACTTAATCCAGGACCAGAGGGCCTTGCTTTGGTTCAGCGGCTGTCACCAGGGAAGGGCTGTATAACCGGTCTCTCGGATCAGTAGGTAACATAGATCAGCCCTTGTACTTAGGAGAGATTCGCCCACAGCACAAAAATGTCCATATGACTTAGCACCATGGCTCAGTACCTAGACACCATTCGTGCTATACACCTTGGGGCTTATTTTTGCAGAAGACGGTTGACTTTAATGAGCCCTTTTTATAGGCTTCTGTCAGACCATTGATTCAGGGCATCAAGCAAGCGTGCAGGATCTGAGGCGGCGACTTGGCAGATAGCTTCGTTGATAGAAGAGCTCGATAACGGAATGGAAAGCTGCGTTCGAGCCAGAGGCAGATACGCGGCGTGGTTCTCTGGGTCCTGTCACCATCAGCACCGACTGTTTGACAGGCAAGACTGAGGAAGCAGCTATAGCTGGATGCTGTTCTGCGGCAAGATCTCAAACACGCTGATGACATTGTCTTGTTGGCTCACATTGGTGGTCGCTGCAGCCAATGGCCGATCTGGTCAGGCGAGAAACAGCGCGCATCAGTCTGGTTATTAATCCAGGTAAAACTAAGTCCCTGGCCTTTACCATCGGACAACCTCCAGCTCTAGATTACAAACAGCTCAGCATTAACCGGTCCGGATGGGACATGGAGCAGGTGACAACAGTCAAATACCTGGGCAACGTCATAGAGTGGGAGAGGATGCTCAGAAGATGCAGATGTTCATATAGCAACAGTTGCTGCCCTGTTCTGGGCCATTCATCAGCCTTTGTGGGGACATTGTGACATCCGGTTTGCTAGGGAGCTGTGGATCTACAGAACCACCGTTATATCCACTCGATTGCACGGCAGCGAAACGCGGGTGCTGAGCAAGGCTGAAGAACACCAGGTGGCCGTTTTCAATTCTTGCCGTCTTCGTCAGCTGCTCCACATTAAGCGGCAGGACAAGACCAGCAACAAGAACATTCAAAGCCGAACCCAGAAGCTGCCGCCAGCATTAGTTCAGTTTCGGCAGCTTTCTTGGTATTAGTAGGTGAAAAGGCAGAGTTGTGTAGGGACCCAGGGACAGCGTAGGGGGGTGTCTATCAAGGAGCTACGGCAGAATCAGTCCGGGGGAAAGGTTATAACCGTCAAGTCGTTTAGCCCGGAAGTGTAGGAACTGTTACATAAAAACAAAGTTCTACAACGCCTAATGGGCGCAGAAACATTTCCATTCCATTTAAAACTCCTGGAATGAAAACCAGGGGAGCTGATTTCTTTTTAATTAACTTTTCCTCCTGGGTGCCAGAAACACTCAACTGTGCTAGCACTGGAGAAGCGGAAAGCAAACCTGACAAGGCCTAGCCCTTTCCTTAAAGCAGGATTAGGCACAAGGATGGAATGCATGGGAGAAATAAAAAGAAATCACTCTGCACTCTGCTCCTGTTAACGCAAACAGGAAAACTCCCGTCAGAGTTTGCCCAGCGCTGAGCGAGCGATGCTGAAAATCCCACCTTCGGGATTAAGCAATAAGACTCCTAGAAAGGGAAGGTTGGAAGGAGCCTCACCAAGTTTATCCCCCCTGTGCTGCGGCAGGACTCCATAGCTCTTTTCAGCAGTAGATATCAAAGCACTTTTACAAAAGAGGTTGGCTTCATTATCCCTGTTTTATGGATGGGGAAACTGAGGCACGGAGAGGGGAACGTGACTTGCCCACTGTCACCCAGCAGGCCAGTGGCAGAGCCAAGGATAGAACCCAACTCTCCTGTGCCCCAGTCCTGTGCACTAGCTACCGGGCCAAAGGAAAATACCCCAAGAAAACCTGTGGAGCTCTCTGGTACCTTGGTCAAGTGCCTTCATGGGGCAAATACACCAGGTACTATAGGGCCCCTTAATATAGTGGGGAAAGGCAGAACAAGAAGCAATGGCTGGAAGCTGAAGCCAGACCAATAGAAGTTAAGAATACGGTGTCCATTTTTAACAGGGAAGGTGACTAATCAGTGGAACAAGCCACCAAGGGAAGTGGTGGATTTTCCATCTCTTGAGGTCGTCAGATCCAGACTGCATCCCTCCCCGGACGATGCTTTAGCCAGACACAGTTTATTAGGCTGAATAGAGGGGTAACCAGGGGAAATTCTCTGACCTGTGTCAGGGCCGGTCTTAGGGAAAACAGCGCCCTGGGTGAACTTGTATTTTGGCATCCCTGTCCCCACTCAACCCTGCTGCCTCCTCAAGCTCCCCACCCATCCTTCTCCACCCCTACTGCCTCCCTGGGCTCCCCAACCCTCTATGGCCCCCAGACGCCACTGCCTCCCCTGCATTGCCCCAAGCTCCCTTCCACAGCTGTGCACCCCACTTCTTGCTGCTTGACCGCAGCACCCTGGGCGGTTGCCCACCTTGAAGCCGGCCCTGCAGGAGGTCCGAGTACCTGGGCTTAAAAATCGATCCCTGTATTACATCTATCAGTCAAGCCACCTGCTGAACTTTCACGCTAGGCTCCACTGCCCTTTGCCGTTACACCCCATGCCTTTGTCCGTACATCTGTCCTGCCTGCACCTCAGAGCGGGCACCTTCTCCGCCTCACAGACTCAACATACATCACAGCAATTAATAGACAGAGTCTCTGCCCAAGTCAAACACAGCGCAGAGTGTTAAACCAACAGCGAAAAGGGTGACAAGTCCGGTCGATTCACAGGGCCCCAATTTGACCTCACTTACGCAGGGGGGGATAAAGGAACAGCCCCACTACTGTCCATTGAATCAGGGGGAAGCTGGTTTAAGTGAGAGGAGAGCCAGACCGCGGTGGATAGGAATAGGCTGATACACACCCACATACTGCAGTCCTGAGTGGTTTCTGGTGGCTTCCCAACCCAGAGAACACAGTGAGTGCCGCCAGTGCTTGTTCTGCCATCGGTATCTGAAATGGCAGCAGAGGAGAAGAGGCTGTGAGGAAAGGGACAGGCCCGGGAAATTGATTTTGCTATAAAGAGATGCTCTCCCGTCAAGCCAGCTCCATTCTGTTCCCGACAGGGCGTGCAGTCGAGTGGTCCGATCCATGGATGGGGAGCCAGGACTGCTGGGTTCTGTTCCCAACTGAAAGGGCGTGGGGTTGATCCAGCGATGGGGAATTCAGGGACACCAGGACGCCTGCTGGCACTGTCAGAAACCCTCCTTCCCACGCGGCCACCTCCTTCTCTGCCAGACCCACTCCCTGCTCCTCGGAGCCCATACACACATGGAGGAGGCCCACCCCTCCCACTGGTGCCAGACAACCAAACAATCTGTTTTGCCACCAGTTACGGAGGAGAAACGGGCTCTAACTGGGGAACACTCTGGCCAGAGCCAGCTAGTCATGCCTCCAGCTTCCCCGCTCCTGAGCTCCACTTCAACAAATCAAGTGAAGACACAGCAAGTCCGTGCTCCCGCAGCCCATTTTAAAGATACAGTTAAGCAGCGGAGAAGGCTATTAAATACAGAATCATTGTCCCAGCTCGTACCATATGCTGTTTATTACTCAGCCTGGTATTCCCCTAAGAAGCTTTTATCATCAGAAACTGAAGCAGCATTTTATTGCTCTTCTATCCATTATTATTTATGGCCGTGTAAATACCAAGCTGGCGCATTCAGCGGTCTTGTTGGAGATTAAACAAGGATCTCAGGCTGTCTGTATAGATCTGTTGCCATTCAAGGATGTGGAGATGTTGGAATGGGACTCAGGAGGTTTATTAAAGGTTGTGTCACGTAGGAGCCTCAGTCAAGGATCAGGTGCCAATTATGCCAGGCGCTGTACATTTTTATTGCTATTAGGTGTATTACAGTAGCACCTAGAAGCCCCATTTGTGGATCAGGTCCCAGTTGCGCCGGGCGCTGTACATTTTTATGGCCATTGGGAGCATTACAGTAGTACCTACGAGTCCGTCTTGGGTCAAGATCCCATGGTGTTAGGCGCTGTACAAAGAGATGGTCCCTGTCCCGATGAGCAAGCGCTCTAAGGAGATCTGTGTTCAATTCCTGGCTCTGCCACAGACCTGCTGCATGTGTAGAACTGATGAATGAAATTGTTTTTAATTGTTCACTTTATTAATGTAGAACTTCATAAGTAAAGTTTTATGAATGAAACAACATTCATTCATAAAACCGGTTACCCCAATAACTGGCTAATTGACAATTAAGATACCTGTTTGAGCCATAGCTGTTGGGTCAGCTGCCTTTGTAAGTTTCACTATCAATCCAATTCCTGCTTAAATCACTGAGACTTGCACTGTTTCAGTATTGTAACTTCTGTTCACCATTTATTACACTTGTCTATATTGTAACTTCTGTTCACTGTTTGCCATATTGTAATTCAAACCCCATTTTAAAACGCTTACTCCATTTTGTAAAAGCTGGCTCCAACCTTCATTTTTGCAAACCCTGCTGTAATCTTATCAGTTTAGTTTCGATGTGTGAATGAGGTATGGATGGATGATGGAATCAACCTCCAGCCCCAGCCTGTCCTGATGAAATAGAGTTCAAACACCAACGGCTGAAGATGCAGACAAGAGCCCTAGCAAAGTAAGAAGAGTCCACCCTAAAAAGAAAAGGTACAATAGAAGGAAGATCAAAACCAGGTCCCAGGCTGAAAGTCAGGTCTGCAATTGACGGGTGATCAATCACCAAACCCAGAGGCAGCATGACACAGCAAGACCTATAGACTCTGGATTCAAACTACAGCCTACAAAAAGGATGGGTGAGATGGAAGACTTTGGAGGGTAACATCCTGCTGCCAACATGGAAGGGCATCAGTGTATGCCCAACAGAGACCCAGCCCTTCCTTGTGCCCGGCTTTCCTGGCCAGTTACCACCACGAGCTACGAACCCAAGCTGCAAAATCAAGCCACAAACTCAAGCTATGTTCAGGACTGGTAACTATGCAGCAGCTGCAGAACATCTGATGGATGTGTGTGTGTGTGTAAATGTGTGTGTGGGGATGTGTGTGTATAGGTATAATGTGTGTGTATAAGGATTAAGATATTAGTTATTGGTCATAAATCAAATTGTTATTATAATAAATGTGGCATAGTCTTGCCCCTTAAAAGATCCTGTGTAGTTTTGTCTGTATAACACATGGCCTGGGGAAAGTCACTTAGCCCAAGGTTTCAATAAGTGACTGGCAATTTGGGAGAGTCTAACACCAGATGCTTTAAAGGAGCCCTGAGTTCCAGATGCTGGGTCCTCACCACTTCCCGAGCATCAGACCCTTTGAAGGCACCTCATGCGGAGTACCCAGGAGATCACTTTGGAACATCTTGGCCTCTCCGGGGCTCTGCATCTGTAAAACGGGGATAATAACCCTGCTACTTAGATTTCGAGGGCCAGCTTTTTCCAAAGGTGCCAGTGGAAATCAATGGGAGTTAGGAGGAGTCTAAATACTGTTAAAAATTTGGCCCTAAGCTCTGGGACCGGGACTGTCTCTAGGCAGACCAATGAGGCCTTGATCTCTTGGGGCTACCATAATATACATAATAATGAAAGTGGGATTAAGGAGGAGGGGGAACAGACAACCCTGAAGGTCTCTGGGGATTCTTAGATCAGGGCCAGGCAGAGCAGCAAGGGGTCACTCGGTCAGCAAGGGGTCACTCGGTCACTCACTCGGTCAGCCTGCCTCAACCCTGCCCTTGCGGGGACGGGGAGGGGATTTCAATCCTTGGCTGACACCTTCGTGGGAAGCCTCAGCAGAGAGCATCTCCATTAGTTACCAATTGTCCCACGGTCACCAGGGACCAAGTTGAGACAGACACACACACACACGCACAAACTCATCTCACACAGGAATTTATTTCCATTGCAGAGAAGAGAGGGGGCGGGAGGGAAAATACACTTTCAGCCAGGATCCGTTTGAAAAGAATCATTTTCCACCCATTGCGCCAAGTCTGTTTGTAGCCTTAACAACCACCTCCCTGAGTGGCAGGCTGTGAAATTAAATCCAACTGTACCGTAAATGGCACCAAATTACAGGCTGTAATTGTCCTACTGCCGGCGCCCTTTCAGAGCTTTCATTGTATGGCATTTCGGCTTCTCAGAACTGAAGAGTACAAACAGAGGAAGCAGACATGTTGACGGGCCTCCGAACAGCAGCCATGGCTGTGAGGAACAGGGCTGTTACGGGGGAATGCAGGACTGGTAAAGCACTTGCATTGCAAAGCGATATTAGATACAAGAGATATTAAAGATTAGGGCAGCACAGACCTGATATAGTGAATTATCAAAGATGGGTGGGGCAGGGAGCTTATTCATTGGACATGGAGACTTTCTAGGCTGCAAATCTAGCCCACGTTTATTGTGACTGAAGTTTCTCTCTGGTTCCTGGCTGACGGGCGGTGAGTTGCTGGGATCAAGCTAGTGTATGATGAGATCCATCTCTTCCGGGCTCTGGGGCGGGTATAAATCAGGGAAGTTGCGTTGTCAGAGAGCGCTGCCTTTGGAAGAAAAGCCCGTCACGCAGGCAGAGATGTGCTGCAGATTGAATTAAAGGGCAGGGAAATGTACCATCCAGTCATGGATTCTAAAGCCAGACGGGATCATCTAGTCCGACTTCCGCAGGCCAGAGAATTTCACCCAGCTACCCGTGCAGGGAACCCACTCACTTGTTTTTTGACTCAAGCGTCACTTCCAGAAAGGCAGCCGGCCTGGATCTGAAGCTCTCGCGAGATGGAGAATCTACCGCCTCCCTTGGCAGTTTGATCCAGTGGTTAACAATTTGTGCCTTATTCCTAATTGGAATTTGTCTGGCTTTAGCTTTCAGCCATTGGTTCTTGTTCTGCCTTGTCCCACTAGATTAGATTAGGGAGCTCTTTAGTCCCTGGCATATTCTCCCCGGAGGATAGTTCATTATAATCGGTGCTACCCTATCGCTTATTCCCCTTCCCATACAGCAATGAGCGATACAAGCATAAGCACTTACCATTATCACTGCATCCCCAGACCGGGTAGGGAATCGTACTGCTTTAACTATACCAGTCCAGTTAAAATAATACAATGCGTTTGTGTATACGCAGCCCTTAATGACACAACCAAAGCACAGAGGAGAAAAGGCAAACCGTATAATCCCAGTCCCAACGATCAGTGGGATACTCTCTCAAAACCCCCTGCGTAGATAGAATTACACTCACCAAGCACTTCTGCTCCGTCTCAGCTCAGTGCCTATAAGCCAGTGGCTCTGGAGGCTGGGCCATTAGGCCGTAAGTTAGCTCAGGTGTAACATCTGGTGCTGGATGCAGGTGGATAATTACTTCCCCCTGGCAGCTCTGCTCTGTTCCTTAAAGGGGGCACGAGTGCGAATTGGTTCCTCTTGTCGTCCCTGTATTGCAGGTGGGGAAACTGAGGCAGAGAGGGGTGGAGGTTTAGCCCTGTCACACAGTGAGTCAGTGGCAAAGCCAGAAATAGAGGCACTCAAGAGTCCTGACTCCCAGTCCCCTCCTCTAAACCTTTTAAGCAGCTGTTTTCCTATAGGTCCAGCTAGGCAGCTGCAAAGGGCATCTTAAGATCCAACCAGTGAGGGATGAAAAATAACTAGGCTGTAGTCTGGTCAGCAGCAATTGCAGAACGTGGTCCCCAGAGAGAGGGCAGACCAGATACTAAGGTGATATGACATGCGATTATAGCCAAAAGGCTGACTGCGCTGGGTTTGTGGAACAGCCTGCGATGGCATCACAACCCACAGCAACACAACCAGCACAATCTTGCGGTCAAGAACTTCATGGTGTCACATTGACCCAACCACTCAGTGTGGGTGAGAGGTAGTGCATAGAAGGGGGGCTCGGCAGAGTTGGGTTCTATTCCTGGCTGTGCCACGGGCCTGCTGGCTGACCTTGGGCAAGTCACTTCATTGCTTGGTGCCTCAGTTTCCCCATCTGCAAACTGGGGATAATGATATTGACCTCCTTTGTAAAGTGCTTTGAGATCCATGGATGTGCAGTGCTAGATAAGAGCTGGGGATATGTTATAAGAAGTATTTCTAAGGTACAGAGTATTCAAGGCTAGGCTTTTCAATGGAGCCTAGGGATCAAGGTGCCCAACTCCCATTGGCACTCACTGGGAGTTGAGTGCCTAACTCCCTTAACAATAGTCTCTAGTTCTTTTCATCAGCAGATCTCAAAGACCTGTACAAAGGAGGTCGGAAACGTCATCCCCATTTTCCAGCTGGAGAAACTGAGGCACAGAGCATGGCAGTGACTTGCCCAAGGTTATCCAGCAGGCCAGTGGCAGAGTCAGGAATAGAACCTAGGTCTCCTGAGCCCAGGCCAGCATTCTATCCCCGAGGCCCCACTGAGTGAACCACACCACTGCAAAGTACACCCACAGTCCTGCTAAGGAAGGGGCCAAGGGCTCCCTCGGGAACAGAGGGGCTCAGCGTATGCTGGGTCTGATCCTTCTTCCCTGCCACGAGTGGGTGCAGCCAGATGTTTAGCCCCAGGTGCTTTGATCAAGGCTGCAGCCGTGGCTCCTGCGAGAAGAGCCGGCAGGAAGGGAGGAGCGTTCGGCTGATGGCTTGGCCGAAGTCCTACAAGGTATTTAGGTGCCTCGCTCCCATCGGGTTTTAGGAGTTGGGCACCCAAATGCCTATGAGGAGCCAGGCCCTTGTTTCCCACCCGTGGATTTCTATTTTGGGCAGTGACACCTAGTGGTCAGAGGGGCTGGTTTTACTGACTTCTGTTGCGGTTGAGTTCAGTATCCAGCGAGGCAAAGGAACGGACGCCCGCACAGCACGCTGTGGCCCGGAGAGACCTCAGAGCCAGGCCCGCAGCTTCAGTTACACCCGCATTGCTGCGACCCTGGGAGCACAGGCAGCAGGATAAACTCGCCCTGGCCTGGGCCTCGCATGCTGGGCTCCGACACGGCCTCGGAGGAAGGGTTTTAAAGCATTCATTTGTGCTTCCAAACTATTAGGGCCACAGCAGTGATTCTCTCAGGACGACCCCCTTTCTCCTAACCCAAAACATCCCCAGGGCCGCCACCACCGACCCGTGAGTCCCAGCTCCCCAGCTGCTCTAGCGGGTCGGTGCGCTAGCCAGCTGGCCTAGTGGTCAGGCAGTTCTCATCAGTCTGGGGGTGGCCCCCCCTCAGTCCTTCCTGGGAGTCTGGCACGACAGAGGGGAATGGGAGCAGGGGAAAAGGGACCCAGGCCCTCCCACTCCACTGGGTCCCAACCCAGGATCTGGTCCCCTCCTTGGTCCACCCTAATTTAAACGCCCTCCTGGGTCGCTTCCTACCGGGTTGTGGTTCCTCCGGTTGGGGCATGCTTAGACTGCCGGGGGGCACAGCCCGTTCTTCGGGGCCTCTTGGGGGTGTCCAGCTCAGAGGTCGGGGGGGAGGATATGGATTTCCACTTCCCGAGTGGCCTTATCAGTGCCGCTGCAGCACCCTTTTGAGCCACTCTTCCCACAGCTACTAGTGGCCTTTTCAAAGGTCCCTCCACCTGGAGTACGCTGAGGGGTGGGGCCTCCCTAGTCCGGTAGTGCCCTGGGCCTTGCTCCGGCTAGTGTGGAGTCTGTCAGCCCCACGACGTCTAAGAATTTCCCAGCTTGTCCCTTTGGCTGTATCCCTGCCCGTCTGCATCCCTCCCCTGGCTACGCTGCATCCGACACAAACTTCTGGTCTTCATTTGCAAGGCCCTTCACAACCACTGCCCCTCCGGCCCCACGCTCACACCCCGCCACACACACCCCTAATCATCTCTTGTTCACTATGAAAAGGTCAAGTCGAGGCAGCCTTGTTACATTTCCAAACGAGCACCTCCAGGCTTTCTGCCGCCGCCTTTAAACACGCACAAAGCTATCTCTTTAGCCTCCTTCAAATCCCACCTTACAACTTCCCCTGTGCCTACAAAAAACTGAACAGCGACCAGGCAGCTGGTGTGCTGACCCCCCTGCCTGGCATGCTGGTCAATAGAATCTCCTTTCCTTATACTTCCCCATCTGTCTGTAATCAGCTGTTGTCTATTCTCTTATACCTTGTAAGCAATCTGGGGCAGGGACCATCCTGAATGCATTTATGCAGCGCCTAGCACCAGGGGTCCTGAGCCATTGCAGCACAGATAATAAATAACTCCTTGCAAGGGCAGAGACTGTTATGGGGAAGCCAGCTGGACTGTCTTCTGCTTTGTGCATCAGCTTCCAACTGCAGAATCTTCACTCCTGGGGAAGGGTGAGGCACAGAACCAGTGGGTGGTTTTCCAGAGGAGCAGGCTGCAGTGTTAGCAATTAGGAAAGTCTTTCATGTCTGAAAGGGGATTCGGAGAGACTCCACCCTGTTGTAGACTCCAGCTCAGCTTTTCTGGCTCTAATTGGATCCTAAAGGGGAGGTCAACTTTTTAATAAAAGTCATACTTCCATCTGGATTTTTTTACAGCGTTATCTGTGTACTAATTAACTCCTAAGAGCCCTATAAACAAACCAGTTTAAAGATAAACAATCAGGAAACCAGAGTAATTTTATCTTGCACTGTCAACGCTACAACTGACATCTGTACTTCGTGCAGGTCTCCTCCAGAACAGGCAGGAGAGAATTATTTTTATCTACAGAGAAACGTGATTATAAACCCACAAAAACTGGCAGGAGGAGAACCTGGAAGTACTTGGAGACTCCTTTTTTTGGAACTAACTAGATTTCAAGCTAAGAGAGGTGCTATCTTTTACTGGATCAATTTCTGTGGGTGAGAGACGCTTTCAAGCTCACAGAGCCCTTCTCCAAGCCTGGGGTTTCAAGATGACAGCGGCCCTTCAAAGCACCTGGTGAATCAACGGCCATGTCTCTTCCCCGTCTTCAAATGGAGACTTTTAAGCCTTTCTTCAGTCAGTCTCCACCCTCACCCCTTTCTAGCTGTCAAGGGAGGTGTGAAACTTTCCACACAGCACCTCCGCTTTTAAACCTTCCCAATTAACAGCTTCACGCGCGTGATCGCATTGAATTTGTTAGAGGAGCTGGGAAGATTCTAAAGATACAGCTGTGCCAGGCTTTGCCTAACCATGCAGTCATCCAGACAGTGCATAAGAACATAAGAACGGCCGTACCGGGTCAGACCAAAGGTCCATCTAGCCCAGTATCTGTCTACCGACAGTGGCCAATGCCAGGTGCCCCAGAGGGAGTGAACCTAACAGGCAATGATCAAGTGATCTCTCTCCTGCCATCCATCTCCACCCTCTGACGAACAGAGGCTAGGGGACTCTACCGGCATCTTCAAGACAGGCCTTACCTCTCTCCATAGTCTCCAGCTAGGGATTAGCACCACCTCATTCCCAAAAAGCTCTCTCTAAGGAGATGAGGTTTAGGGTCAGATGGCAGCACGGCTCTGGGATTGTGAGAACCAGATTCTATTCCTAGCTCTGCCCCTGACTGATTGGGACCTTGGGCAAGTCATTTCATAGTTTTGAAGAGTTTAAGGCCAGAATGGACCATTAGATCATTTTGTCTGACCTCCTCCCTAAGGGCTGTTAAATTTCACCCCTTTATCGAGCCCAGGCATCACTTCCAGAAAAGCCTCCAGGCTGGAGCTGAAGATGTCAAGAGACAGAGAAGCCACCTCTTCCCCTGGCAGATTGTTCCAGTGGTAAATCGCCCTCCCTGAGGCCTTGTTCCTACTTGGAATTTGTCTGGTTTCAGCCCTTGGTTCTCATTCTGACTTTCTCCAGTAGCTGGGGGAGTCTTAGTCTCCAGCAGATACTGATACACTGGAATCAAGGCACCGTTCAGTCTTCTTCTAGATCAGCTAAACCACGTCAGCTCTTTAGGTTTCTCAGTGTAAGGCATTTTCTGCAGCCCTGGAACTATTTTTAGGGCCCTTTCTGCCTCCTTTCTCCAACATCTTTTTTTCAAATGTGGACACCAGAACGGGAGTCAGTATTCATCTCACCACTGCCAGATACAGGGGTGAAATCACCTCCCTACCCCAACTCCGTGTATACACCCACGGATTGCATTAGCCCATTTTGCCACAGCCTGGCATGGAGAGCTCCTGGTGAGTTGCTTCTCCACTAGGACCTCTCGACCCTTCTCGCCCTCGAGCTTGTCCATTTGCATTGTAAGTTCTTTGAGGCAGGGCCTGTCTCTCACTGTGTGTCAGTGCAGGGCCCAGCACATGCAGCCTTGATCTTAGTTTGGGGCCTCCCTAATCATACAAGGGATAGCTCAGTGGTTTGCGCATTGGCCTGCTAAACCCAGGGTTGTGAGTTCAATCCTTGAGGGGGCCATTTAGGGATCTAGGGCAAAATCGGTACTTGGTCCTGCTAGTGAAGGCAGGGGACTGGACTCGATGACCTTTCAAGGTCCCTTCCAGTTCTATGAGATAGGTATAGCTCCATACATTCAATAAATCCATCTGAGATAAATGTCCCTCTGATCTCTGTTTTACAAAGTCTAATAGAAACAGCACGTGTCACATTTGCAAAGCAGACATCAGGCAGGGGATCCGGAAAGTGAAATCGATCATAAACAAGAGGAAGCTGATTAGTCTATTTCCACTGCACAAGCTGAGTGAAGTGCAAAATGACAACAGCACAAAGTAAATTAGATTTCTAATGTCCTAAGTGACAGACCCAGCTGAGCGAGGCACATCAGAGAAAAGCTCCATCATTTGGAAGACATATCAATAAACCCACTTGCTTTTATTCCAGTCAGGCCATTATCATCACGCAAGCGCTCTTATCTTAGTGAGATGCTGGCTGCTAGGACACAAGACATGTGCTGTGCAGGGAGGAGTGAGAAGCGTGTCCCTGGGTATGTTCTGGATTGAAGCACACGCTTAGCTGGGCTATGAGATTAGAGACTGGAGGCCAACCAAGTAGCAGCAGAGCTGCTGTCTCACTAGCTGAGAATGCCAAAGTGCTCTGCTAACCGGAGCTCTCAGACCCCCTAACATCATAAATTCATCTAGCACAGTCCAGCTAGCCGCGTGCTTTACATTGGGTACAAAGCGTCCGCCCCGTGAACTGATGGAGAATCGTTCCCTGAAGCATATACACTCAGGTACTCTGTACACTCTAGATTTGAGCAAGGCCAGAATCTTAACACTCAGCCTAAGGTTCCATGGCTGGTTAGAACGAGAGTTGATAAAAAGGTGTAGAAAGAACAGCTTTCTTTTGGAAAAACACCACAGTTTTGTCTAAATGTTTCAGGGGAACATACTGATTTCCACAAAGTTTTTTTATGGGAAAAACTAAGTGGTTTTTTTGTTTGTTTGTTTGTTTTGATTAATTTTGGTTAGTTTTCTACTGTATTAACTTTATCTAGATCTGTCTCATTTAATATTATACTGAAATAGTTTAATATAAAAGTCAAAAAACACCACACTTCCACCCTAGCAAGACACTTGATGGGCCCAAATCAAAACGTCTTGGAATTTTCATTTCATGAGGAATTTTGGCTTTTCGTTCCCAATTGGAAGGATTTTTCGTTTCAAAATGTCAGAATTCCCTGTGGTACGGAAATTCCAGTTCCCAACCGGCTCTCGTTACCACCCTTTCTATGACCCTAAATAATTCCTCTCCTCCTTTGCCTTCGCTTAACTAAGCTGGACTCACTTAAGTGAGAAGAAATGCAACCCCACGCTCTGGGTGCCACTAAACGCTGACTGCCAGAAGCTGGGACTGGAGGACAGGGGATGGATCAGTCAATAAATTGCCCTGTTCTGTTCACTCCCTCTGAAGCACCTGGCACTAGCCACTGTCCAAAGACAGGATACTGGGCTAGACGGACCATTGTTGTCAGCCAGTATGGCCGTTCTTAGGTTCTTAAGAATTAAATGGGAAGAGGCAGTGGGCTGGCTGGTTAAGAGGTATGTTCATAGAGCTGTACGTGATAGCCTAATACCGGTATAACTTTGAGATGTCTTGGCCAAGAAGCACAGAGGATGCTTGTAGGCATGGCTGCATTATGCCAATGCTGCCAGCCCTTTACCTTCACTGTCAACAGCCCCCCGAAGGAACAACGATGCACAAAGAAGATTCTAGCAGGTAATTAAACGTGCGTGAGGCTCAATGATACACGCTGCTGGGATCCAAAGAACACCAGGCCCTATTGACTCCTTGAGATGTGGAGCAGGGGCTGGCAGGCTGTGGAATGCAAAGATAAAAAATCATACCAGCCTCAGAGGGCAACGCCCAAGGTGTTTATTTGCAAACGGCCACTCTCAGTCAGTTCACATAGAAAAAAATTTCATTAAAATCAAGTTATCTTCTCGAAACGACGGGGACAAGAGCAGGGAGAGGAAAACTAAAAGTAACACTGCTAAAGGGAATAGCAGGGTTTTCACAGGGGCAACGAGACACTGACGGCTCCGATCACGCTTCCTGTTCTCAGGAACGTTAGTCCAAAAAGAAACCAAAATCCAAGGTAGGAGAGAGAGGAAATCGCAGTAGGAAGGTTCTTCTGTTGGCCGGGTCCTGATGCGGCTGCGTTTATGGTAGGGGTCCCCTCAAAGGCCCACGAGGTGGCACGGGGGGTCTCTGGGCAGGACGAGGCGGCAGAGGGACCCGCTGGTAGCCATAGGGTGGCGGGCGGGGGGGGCCGCTGTAACCATGCGGAGGCATCAATGGAGGCGGCCCACGCATGCCGTGGTGGGGCATGGGGCCCGGGTGACCTGCAGGGACAGAGCGTAATGACATTAAACCCTAGCTGAAGGAAGCAAAGGGGCAGCTCCGATTCAGGGCCCAGCTGCACGAGCCTCTCGCACAAGAGATTTTGGGCACCACAAGCCACAAATTGATTTCCAAGCCAAGAGGCTGTTCAGAGCCAGGACTCTTGGCCGGGGGCTCTGGAGGGACGTCAAGCTGGGCACAGCCCTACAGGCGTCTCTCGTGCATGGGGCCCTCCCCACATCTCAAGCAGGCGTCTGGTCTCAGCGGAGCGAACTGGTCACTGAAATGACGTGGCTCTGGGCAAAGCAACTGCTGTACCAGGATGCCAGTTATTTGAGGCCCTGCCTCCCCACCCGATTCCCTGCAGCAGGGCTCGAGGCAGAAGGGACATGAGCCCCCACCCTCCCGCTCCGCCAGCAGGACTGGAGAAGAGGCACTTTATCGCTCCATCCCTTCCTAGCTGGGAAGCAGGCGGGGAAGCCTTTCGTCACCCGCCTCAGGCGCCTTTCGTCACCCGCCTCAGGCGCCTTTCGTCACCCGCCTCAGGCGCCTTTCGGCCGCGGATCTCAAAGGAAACATCCCCACTCGACAGCTGGGAAAGGCAGGCAGATGACATGAGACGCGGCCAAGGTCCCACAGCGAGGCAGCGGCAGAGCCAGGAATTGAACTCAGGAGTCCTCGTTCCCAGGCCCCTGATCCAGCCGCAGAACCACGCAGCATCACGAGGCACAGGAAACCGCTCGGGGTTCCCCCTTCTCAACAGCTCCCAGCCAGAGATCTCACTCCGAGTGTACGGCTGGCCTCCAAGGCTGTGACATAAGCAGCCACCATTTCAGACCTCAGTCCTCCTCTTCCCACCTCCCAACTGAACTAGCAAATGGATGCCACAGGCCTGGGCTGGTATTAGGCCCTTGACTCCAGTAAACGTCCCATCTCGCAGGTTCCCACTTACCCATGGGTGACCCGAAATGGGGCCCTCTGGGCGGCATGCCCATTGGGGGTGGTCCGGGGTGGGGCATGCCGTGGGGTGGGCGGGGCGGGGGCTGGCCTCCTGACCCCGGTGGCCCTGGATGATGATGCTGTCCCATCCCGGGTGGTCCGTGATGCACCTGCATGGGGGGCATCCCTAGGGAAAAGCACAAGACATTCTTTAGACCCACTCAGACATTCAAAGCAGCTGATTAGAAACCAAGTTCTGCTGAGCTCACTGACCACATGAGCTGCTGGACAGGACTCCAGAGACCTTAAGGCAACCAGGGCTTGGAGGACGGGGCTGGTCCCAATAGCATTTTTACTGGCCACTAGAGCAACCCGAATTCCAGCAGGTGGGAGGATTGTACCAGAGAATACAAGGCCAGAAAGGCCCATGAGATCACCTAGTCTGACCTACTGCATAGCCCAGGCCAGAGAATTTCACAGCTAACCCTGTGGTGAACCCAGAGACTTGTGTTTGGCGAATGCATCTCCAGAGAGGCCTCCACTCTGGATTTAGAGACCTCAACAGACAGAGAATCCACCATTTCCCTTGGGAGTTTGCTCCAGCAGTTAAACTCCCTGGTAACATCATCTTTCCAATCTGAACGCGTCGGGCTCTAGCTGCCAGCCATTGGTTCTCGGTCTGCCTTTCTCCGCTAATTTAAAGAGCCCTTCAGTGCCAACCAAGAAACTTGGTGTCATTAATAATGCACATTATCTAAGGTGCCATCTGCAGCCTCCAGCGTGGCACAGACAGACAAGTGAGCAATGGCTACCAGCTGCATTTCCCAGGCTCATTTTTAAGAGGAGCCAGCACACAGCCAGTGGATTTGAAATTTTCCCTTGGCAAGCGGTAGTGGCATGACCCAGTTCTGCCAATGACAAATTAAAAGGGGGAAATTTGGGGACAGACACCAGGCACTGAGATAAAGCGACAAAGGAAGAGGGGAAAGAGAGATTCTTTTTAAAAAACACAGATTCTTCTCTTTTCCCCTTTAACAGAAATCCAGGTGCCCGAATACACCTTCGCAGGCCAGGCACCGTGAACGTGATGGGCCTTTCACTGCTATATGTAACCGGCTACTTTAAAGCACTGTAAGCCAGTGTGTAATAGGAGACCGCAGCCATCTGTCACTAACACAGCCAAATCTGCAATTATACAAAGCCTCCTAATCAGACATAAGGGGGAGAGGTGACTTCCTAACAGACAGAGCTGGGTTCACAGTTTAGAGCAGGGTGGATTAAAAAAAATAATAATCATGATTTTAAAAAGATTTCTGTTTAAAATTTAAAATCAGATTTTTTTTTTTTTTAGTTTCCATGTTGCTAGTTCTTTGCTTCCCTCCTGTTTTATAGTCTTACATTGGTAAAAGGAATGTTCTGTATTTGTTCCTTTAGCCAAATTTCAGATTTTACATAGAGGTTTGTTTTCCTACTAAGACGTTTCACGCTTCAATCCTCATCTATGCTGCAAAAGACAAGTCCAGAGCCTCATTAACGCCCTTATTGCGAGAACGCCACAAACTCTCACGCTAAGACTGATAAACAAATAGCCCATGCTAGGTCTGCAACCCCTGCCGCCTTCCCGTACACTGAACTTCCCCAAATCGAAAAAAGCTGAAAGACTTTGACCAGGCTGCACTCTCCCCTCCGGGGCTTATGCTCCCAAATCTTGTAGGTGCTTTACAAAACTCCCACCCATAGGTGCTTAAATATGGGCTTACGGAGCCTAACGTCAGGGTATTTCTGAACATTTTGGAATGGGCATATAAAAAAAAAGTCACAGTCACTTTGGATACGTCTACACTAGATGACGCTACAGCAGCTCAGCTGCAGCCTGACACTACAGCAATGGAAGGGGCTCACACCCTGAGAGACGTAGCTAAGCTGGTGTAGACAGAAGAATTCCTCCGCCGACCAAGCAACCGTCTCTCGGGTAGGGGATCGCCGTCCATCACTGTAGTGAGCAGTTGTGCCGCTGCAGCCTTTCTGGTGCAGACATACCCTTAAAAATCTCACCCCGCCATGCTATGTCGGTCATGGTGTGAAAAAGCCATGCCCCCTAGTAGCACAGCTATGCTGACACAGCCCTAGTGTAGATGCAGCTGTGTCCATAGAAGAGGGCTCCTGTTGGCTTAGCTAACCTCATGCAGGGGTTGGAACACCGCCGCTGCCGTCTACACTAGCGGTTATGCCGTCACAGACTGCAGCGCAGAAACAGCCACGCTCACTTTGCAGTCTGAACACGAAGCAGTTTTGTTCCGACGGGACAAAGATTTTATGCCACTCCAGGTTTTTTTTAAAAACTAAAAATACCATTTTAGCCCCAATCCTGCAAACACTTGAGCACGTGCGGAACTTTAAAGCAGTCCCAATAGAGTCAATGGAACTATTCCGGGGAGGAAAGTTATGCGCCTGCTTAAGCGCTTGCAGGGCCGGAGCCTTAATTTTTAACTTTGGGGGGTGGGGGGGTTGTTTTGTAAGATTCACCCTTACCAGGGACAGCATAAAAAACAGCATTTATAATTCAGGCCACAGATTTTAATGTAAAGTTGCAACCGCATACATTTTCAAATTAAATTTACAAAGGCTCAACTTGATTAAAGTCAATAATTTAAATCTCTCTCTCTCTCTCTAGTGATTTAAAAGCAATGATCCATGATAAGTCACCTTGGTTTAAATCACTTCACCCTGGTTTACATGTCAGTTTGGTCCCCTCTCTAGAACAAGGCATTCAGCAGAGCAGATTGCAGAGAAAGCCTGAAAATCCCCAGCTCTTACCTAGAATTTAATCAGTAAATCTCAAAGCACTTTGCAGAGATCAGCCCATTTTACAGGTAGGGAAGCTGAGGCACAGAGCGGGGACGTGATTTGCCCAACGTCACCCACCAGGCCAGGAACAGAACCCCCACATTTCCCAAGTCCCAGTCCAGTTCTCTGTGCACGAGGCCACACTGCCTCTCTGATACCTACCTGGATGATGCATCCCGCCAGGTGGGAAAGGATGTGGGTGAGGAGGGTGCCCTCCACTGGGAGAGCCCCCCGAAGGAGGACCCGGGGCACCTGCACCTGGTGGCATGGGTGGAGGTGGCATGGCAGGAGGCATTCCTGGGGGCATTGCTCCAGGTGGCGGCACTGGCGGGGGAAACGATCCTGGGGGTGGGATGCCTGAAAAGAAAGAAGAGTCAGTGAGAAAAAACTTGATCACCTGGGTCAGCATCAACAAACCACAGAGAGGACTCAGAATGAACTGGCCTCGGCAGCAGCCACACGGCCACCTGCTAGCGCGAGCAAGTGCCAGCGAGCTCTGCCTGCTGCTGGAGAGCCTGCATCTCCCGTAGCGTCTTACCTGCTTCGCTAGAGCCCATCTGCCAAACGAGGAGCGCCACAGACCGGCCGAGGGCCTCAATGATTTCAGCCAGCACACGAAGCCAGTAATCGTCTACAGAGCTTTTCACCCAAGGGTCTCAAAATAACCCCGCAGTGCCCTGAGTCGAGGGTCGTACCCCCACTTTACAGAGAGGAAAGCACGGCACAGGGATTAAGCAACTTGCCCAAGCTCACGCAGCCAGTCAGTGGCAGACAGGAACAGGACCAGGGAGTCCTGACTCCATTCCCCAGGTTCTAGCTGACTGAGATCATGCCAGCTACCTGCAGATCTCTTGGGTAGGTCTGACAGCAGAACACATGGCCAACTGCACTGGGGACTAATGGCCAACTTTACCCCGAGCGTGGTGGAGAAAACTGCAACCAGTCTGCAAGCGCCCTAAGGAACCAGGGTTCATGACAGAGCAGCAGAGTTTGCAGCCATGCAGTTCAGGTCTGAATCCAGGCTTCAGCCATGATCCAGATCCGAGCGCTCTCTAGTGAGTCACCCGCACCACTCTCCGCAGCACAGCGCCCCCTAGCAATGCTCCACGGCCGTGTCACAGCTCCCTCTAGCCCAGGGGTGGCCAACCTGTGGCTCTTTAGAGGTTAATATGCGGCTCCTTGCATAGGCGCTGACTCCGGGGCTGGAGCAGCGGGGAGCTGATGGGGGGCTGCTGATGTATTACTGTGGCTCCTTGGCAATGGACATTGGTGGATTCTGGCTCCTTCTCAGGCTGGCCACCCGTTCTAGCCTATGGAAACTTGCAGCCAGAGTTCCCCGCAAGCACAAAAAGCACCGCACGGCATGTGCTCACCTGGCGGGTTCACGCCTGGCCCCAAGGACGTGACGACAGGGGTCGGCACCGAGGGAGGAGGAGGGGCGTCTGCAAACAGCTGATGGGGCCGGTCTGCCTGAGAGAGGGGGTTCTGGGCAGCCAGCAGCCGCTCTGCAGCAGAGCCGTGCCGCTCGCCTTTGGAATCCTTCTTGAAGGCGTAAGAGACGGTGATGGGCCGGTTGCACAGGTACTGTCCATTCATGGCCTCAATGGCGGCGTCGGAGGCATCGAAGCTGGCGAAGTTGATGAAGGCGTAGCCCTTGGAGTTGCCCGTGTCGGGGTCCCGCATGATCTTGGGGGTCTGCAGGATGACTCCAAAGGCGCTGAAGGTGTCGTACAGCAGCTTCTCGTCGATCTCCGGGTCCAGGTTGCCGATGAAGATGTTGGCGCCCACGTCCAGGTTCTTGTTATGGGCCGAGGCCTTGTTCACGCGGATCGGCTTCCCGTACAGCTTGATCATGTTCATGATTTTAATGGCGTAGTCGGCATCTTCCTCGCTGAGGAATTCCACGAACCCATAACCTGCAACACACACCCCAACAGAGCCCTTTATAGCCGGATACACACCACGGTCTCTCTGTGCCACCCACACCATCCCCCCCTGGTTGATCTCAGGCCTCCATCATTTCTCCACTGTTGATGCAAGAATCTTCTCCTCTGCAGCTCTCCCTGAAATAATCTCTCTTCTCCTTATCAAGAACTGGCTGGAACAACTGAGGAGGCCAACTGCCCCCCTACAGACAGGAGAGCTCTCACTGCATCTCCTAGCATCCAGAACTACCTCATTCTATGTCTCCACCTTCTCCACTCCATCTCATTTCAAACGGTCTTCCTCCCTCATCTGCAGCTATTGATTTCTCTCCCCCTCTGCTTCTAAAACCTGGTCTAGACACAAGGTTGGACCAGTCTAAAGGTGTGATTTCAAAACTGATTTATTTAAACCGGTGCAGCTGTGTGTGTGTGGACACTCTCATCAAGTTAAACCTGGCGTATCAATTTAGCTTGCACCTGTAATTCACAGCTGCAAGCTAACCTAGATTTAAACTGCTATGAGTATCCAAAGAGGGATCTGTACCAGTTTCACTAAGATCTGGTCTACACTTGAGAAGTTTTGCCAGCATTGCTATGTTGGTTAGGAGTGAGAAATAATTACACCCCTAAATGGCATAGCTGTGTCAGCAAAGGCCCAAGTGTAAACGCAGTTATACCAACAAGTCAGTCCTTTTGCTGCTACAGCTTATTCCATTCAGTGAACCAGTATAAGCTACAGAACTCTTTTACTGGTGTACACTGTCTCCCCACTGGGAACGTTTGCCAGTATAGCTGCCCCCAGCCCCTTTCTAGTGTAGACAAGGCCCAAGTCTCAATTTAAATTGGTTTTAAAAGTAACGGTGCATCTTGGTGACGAGACAAGCTTTTACTCTTTAAAGTAACAAGTGGAGTGAGACAATGTACAGAAGGAAATGTGGTACGTAAACTGAAACCCGGGAGAATTACTTAGATTATCTGGTCAGCATTTGTACAGCACCTATCACCATAGTGTTCTGATCCACAACTGGGGCTCCTCCACGCCACCACAACACAGCTAATTGTCTCAGTTCTGTCTGAACATTTTACACTGACTATTTTTACAACTGACATGTAAAATGACTAGAAATGGGATTTTTAACCCTTTCCATACTGGCAGAGGGTACATGTGTCTGCCTGGACGAGAGCCCTGTCAATATCTTACCTTGATGTTGACCTGTGACTCGATCTTTGGGCATGTGGGTATTGACCACCGGTCCCGCCTGCAGAAAGAGCTCCCATAACAGCGGCTCGCTGACCTTCTCGTCCAGGCCACCGACGTAAACCGTAGCATCTTGAGAGGGGAGAGAGGAGATGGTGATGGGTTACCTGGATCTGAAGAGCAATCTCTTGAACATTTCAGATGAGTTAAGAACTCTCCCACAGAGAGATCAGCTCTGGATCCCTAAGGGTTTGAGCTCGAGTCCATGAAGTTAAAAGCAAAACTTGCCTCAACTTAGACAGCTCAAGATTGGACTCTTAATGAAATACACTTCTCTGGAGTAAGTATATTGACATCTAATAAACCAATGTTAAATGATTAAGAACACTGTTTAAAGTGCAGACATGCTCCAAAGAGGTGATAATCCCTAACTCTTATCTAGCCCTTTCCTTCAGTAGCTCTCACAGCGCTTTACAAAGAAGGTCAATATCATTATCCCCATTACACAGATGGGGAAACTGAGGCGGCAAGCCCAAGGTCAACCAACAGAGCCAAGAATAGAACCCCAGGTGTTCCAAGGGCCGGTCCAGTGCTCTAGCCACTAGGCCGCACTGCCTCCCCTTGTACTACAAGGAAGTGGCTCCCCTTAAATCACGTTTGTACCGTGTCACCCTCACACCATATCTGATGATGTCGCTGTCAGCTGTCCCCCCTCATTGCCAAGGCAACGCAAAGTCGATACTTCAGATCAAACTGGTACAGAACCCCTGGCAGACCACTGCGGTCCGCAGACCAAGCCCTGAAGCATGAACTTCAGTTAATGCTGTTTCCTATTTTGAACTAGGAAATCTGTTAGTTTATGGCATTTCCAACCACGTCTGCCGCTGTCTATACCAAACGCCAGAGCAGGCCCTGGCGATATGAACCCTCTGTGCTGCCCCAGGGCTTTCCACACAAGGCACTGTACACCTCTTCTCAGACTAACCCTCACAAGCCCCCTAAAAAGAATCGCTGTTATGGCAACTATTGTATGGAGGAAACTGAGGCAGAAAGAGGGGAAATGATTTGCCCAGGGTTGCAGCGTGAGCCAGGAACCCAGGAGTCCTGAGTGGTGCCAGCCCTGCAGCCTGACCATGAGAGCCCTCCCTTTATGGGTCCCACAGCTCCCCCCAAATGCCCAAAATGAATGGATTGAAATCAGATGCACAGCAGGGAGACGGAATCTGGCACCTCACACACAGCTTTTGGGGGGAGGCTCGGGCTCCCCAATCTAGGACCCAGCCGCAAACTCCCCCCCCCCCAGCTTTTGGGGGGAAGCTCAGGACCCCCAAGCTGGGACCCAGCCCCACCCCCCCGCTTTTGGGGGGAGGCTCAGGACCCCCAAGCTGGGACCCAGCCCCACCCCCCCGGTTTTTAGGGAAGGTTCGGGCCCCCCAAGCTGGGACCCAGCCCCGCCCCCGGGTATAGGAGGATCGGGCCCCAGCCCCTCATGAGCGGGGACAAGGGGGTTAGAAGCTGCCGCCATTTACCCTGGTTCCTCTCGGAGATGGGCCCCGCCGCCATCTCGAACGTGCTCCCGCCTCCCCTCGGCCAGGCGGGCGACCTCCGACTTCCGCCCTTTCACCCCCCCCACTTCCGGCCACCGCGGCTGAAAAGGGGCGGCGAAGGCAGCGGCCATCTTGGGTGAGGCCGGAAGTGGCCGTGCATGGAGGGAGCCATGGCGGCTACGGGCGGAAGTCGACTGGCACGCACCCGTGGCCATGTTGCCTATGGGCGGAAGTGGCTATCTTGGGCCCGATTTCCCTCCCCATGTGTAATTCATCCCCTCTCTTGGCCCCCAGGGGTTCAGAGCTTGCTCCCCTTTGACCCCTGTGGTAAAGCTCACACCTTTGTGGTGACATGTCATGACATAAGCTCCCCCTAGCAAATCCACCACCACCACCCATACCCGCTGCAGTGGATGCGCCGCCCCCCCGCCTCCCCCCCCCCAACAGAGCAACCCCAGTGCTGGGGGGGGGGGGGGGCGCACTAGCTGGTGTTTGATAGGGGTCCCTATTCCCACTGAAGGCACAGGGGAGCCGGGCCTATGGGCAGGGGTAGGAGGGCAGTTCTTTGGGCCTCTGAATGCCCCGGTTCCCACCTGGGGCGCTGAGAGAAAAATTAAAAACCCAGTGCCGGGGGTTCATCCCGCTCTGACTGGGGTCAGGCAGAGTGACGCACAGGCCCCCAGGATTGATGCCAGCAGCTCTGATATTAAGGGGACGAGCAGCAGGCAGTCAGCTATTCCAGGGTGCTTTATACAGGTCTGTCTCATCTTACGCTGGGGTTACGTTCCACGGTCAGCGCATAAAGCGAAAACCGCGTATAGTCAAAATTACAGTGAGTGTAATGGTGGGCGGAATCGCCCGCGCTACAGAAACAGTATTGAAATTGCTATTTTTCTCTTTTTTTTGGCTGTTTTTGCTGACCGTGTAAAGCTGAAATCGCACATGTTAAATGTGCCTAAGATGCGACAGACCTGTAATAATATATGGAGATAGAGCTAGAAGGGACTGAAAGGTCATCGAGTCCAGCCCCCTGCCTTCACTAGCAAGACCAAGTACTGATTTTGCCCCAGATCCCTAAGTGGCCCCCTCAAGGATTGAACTCACAACCCTGGGTTTAGCAGGCCAATGCTCAAACCACTGAGCTATTCCTACCCCCAATAGATTGTCTTGCTGAGCGTAACCCTTTCTGCACCTTCATTATGGAGAGAGTCCTTATGCGTCTAGGGGGCAGGCCTGCTAGGGGAAGGAGCTTACTGCTCTTTGGGATATAACGGTTTCCCGTTAGTGCTTTACATAGTGACCTTCTTATCAGTATTCCTATCTTACATATGGGGGAATTGAGGCACATGGCAATGAAATATCTTGTGCAAAGTCATTGGCAGAGGTACAAATAGGCCCCAGCTCTCCTGCCTCCCGGGTCAGCATCCTAGCACCTGAACCATGCTGCTTCCCAGTAAGCCAAGTGAGAGAGAGCCCTGAACAAGGACTCAAGAAATCTGGGTTCTATTCCTGGTCCTGCCCCTGGCTTGTTGTGTGACCTTAGGCAAGTCACTGCTCCACTGTGCCTCAGTTTCCCCCATATGTAAAATGGGGATAGTGTTACTGACCTCCTTTGTAAAACGCTTTGAGATCCACTGCTATGAAGCACCTTATAAGCAGTATCTATTATATGATTAATTTACAGAAGACAACCTCAACTCCTAGATTCATACATTTTAAAAGCACAAGGGCCCATTAGGATAAATCTAGTCTGCCCTCCTGCAGAACACAGGCTAGAGTATATCACCCCATGATTCTAGCATCTAGCCTCCCCAACGGTTAGTTTAACTAGAGCATACCATTCAACTCACAGCCAGCCACTCTGCATTTAAAAATACTGCACTTTAATGAGCTCTTAAATAGAAACGTCACTACAAAAATATACAGAATAGAAAAAAAATGCCCTTATTTGGATTTCCACTTAACTCATGCCACGGGGAATGTGTGATCTGCACAGTTACCCTAATGTTCTGGTCTCCAAAATATGTGCTATTAGCACTAAGATTTAAAAAAAACAAAAACAAAAAAAACCAAGTTGTTATAAAGGAGTAACCAGCAGGAAAAGGAATCACAAAGCACTCTTCCAAGGAAAGTCCAGACCCTCCCCGTGTTGAAACCTTGCACGTAAAAAGAAATGAGGCTGTTCTGGAGGAAGTACTTTGTTCATACTCATCAGATGATAGTCCTGGTTCTTTCCCAGGGCCTGAAAGCCCTAAAGTTCTAGGACTCTTACACCAACAATTCCAGAGTTTCGCAGAGAACAGTACCAATTTCCTAAGCTAAAATCACAGCTGGATTAGAGGCTCTGCTGTAACACATGCAGCATGGGTAGGTCTATCCTGCAATCCTAGGTGTGATTAGTGCATAGGAAGACATACCTGCACTAGCTTTATCTGCCAAGTAGATGCATTGCTAGCCCACATGCCCACGGTCCCCATACAGCCCACACTAGCCATGCCAGCATGTCTACCCATGCTGCAATACTTGGATTACAGGGTAGCCCTACCCCTACGACTGTTCTAATCCACCCTGGAACTTGGCGGCTTCCAATCCCTGTGTGTGGGTGTGAGAGAGAAACACACATATATAAAAATGTATCATCCAGTTTTGTCTAACACTTTAGCTTATACAATAACCCATTTCCTGTGGGTTACTAATGTTAGAACCAGAGCTTTTTTTAATATAAAATATAAATTTTTCAACAAAAACAAACATCTCTAATATCGCCCCGAGAGATTATATTACAAATGCCAATAAAAATAATCTTTGTTATTCCTCATTGTTAGACAGATATACAAAGTAGGCACTCAAATCTCAGGGCGGAAAAGAAGTAGCATACAGGAACTGTGCAAACCCCAGTGTCCATAAACACTGACAAAGCAGCATGATGCCATCTGGGTACAGCAGTCATGCATCTGTAGGTACCTGAAAGATGCAGCAAGTCTCCCATCAAAGGGTTTCCTCCATCCCCCTCACAAGGGCCTGAATCCAATGCCCATTGGGACCAATGGAAAGACTCCTGTTGATTCTAATGCCCAAGCATGGCTGGTGAAATTGACTAATTGGATGCGACTTCTGCAGGGTGAGGCGTGAGAAGATCGGGTTCCAAATCCCGCTCCCCCCTCGGAGATGAAAGTCTCAGCCCAAGAAGGCTGGCTATAAAGCGGAAGGAGTGGTGGGTGACTGGGTTGTGATTCAGGCCTGAGCTCAGATTGCAAGCGCGGTTCCCTGAAATGCATGGCCCACAATCTGGAGCATTCACTTTTCAATTCAGCTTTAAAGTACAAAAGCAACAACAACTCTGATTTAAGGCCACAAGCAACCCATGACTGGGACGGATGGCCTTCAGCTTTTTCTCCCCGCCAAGCTCGAGAGAGATGCCAGTGGGATAGCCCTGGAAACTGAAGGCCTCCAGGCCAGGTACAGTCCGGGCAAACTGCCCCCCACTCCCCACAACCGAGGGCTGAGGCTCCATGTATAAGGAGCACAGGGAAAGGTGAGAACAAGGCCCACTCACGCTCCGTTGCATGTATCAAGATGGGAGCCGCAGAGCAGGAAAGACGATGGAGGTTGGGGGACACGGATGCTCGTTTAATGGGGACTTGGCTGCGACTCACCAATCCCTTCCTCCGAGGCATCAGGTGGTAACCTGACCTAGTTCTGCCGTGATAGCAGATAGGAAAGGCTCCCACCCCTGCACCAGTACCCCCCTAAGCTGGTGTTGGAAACACGCTGTAGGAGAAACTACTGAGAGCGGACTTGCCATTGTTCGAGGGTGGGAACGGAGGACAGAGGCTCCCGGGACCACACGTTACCAAAAGAGCCGTTACCAGCCGCCTGCCAATGCGACTGCAACGTACATCCCGCCCAGATGCTTGGCAGAGGCACAGCTGGGTATATTGTTCAGCCAACAGAGTCCCTAAGCTCCAGATCCCGACATTCCCACCCTCCGGGGACTCTCCAGTCGAGACCTGAACTCCGAGGCTTAGAAAGCAAGTTCTGGAGGTAGCACAGTAAGTACCTAGCGCCAGGACATGCCCACCGCCTCAAAGACCCGCCCCAGGACATTGCTAGCATGACAGCGCCAAGTGCATCCGACTCACTTTCGGATCAGAGGCCAGGTCTACATTACACACTCCGCTCTAACGACATCGCTCAGGGGGGGTGGATTTGTCACATCCCTGAGCAACGTCGTTATACCGACCTTAACCCGCCCTGCGGCTGACGGGAGAGCTCTCTCCTGTCGGCTTAGAACGTCTTCACCAGAAACGCTACAGCGGCGCCGCCGATGCAAGTTTGTGGCGTAGCCCTGCCTGGAGATGGGAGCTTGTGCGGGCTCCCCGTAATCTACTGAGGATGGGGTTCTCCTGCTCCCCCCTTTTCCCAGCCCCCAAGGGTTGCTTGGGAAATCCAGGCAGGGGGTTAAGAGCTTTGCAGAGTTGCAGCTTAGGGACGGATGCCAGACTGACAGCGCTGGAGATCGGAGGCCAGCAGTAATCCAGGGGATGGGTACGGCATGGGCAGCAGCAGGTTAACCCTCACCTGCCCTTCCACCCACATGCCGCCCCTCTGGGGGAGGTACGCTACTCAGCTGGAGGAGCGTGAATGAGCCAGTCTCATCAGCTGAGTAAGTCCCCCTGGGGGAGCGAGGAGGATGAAGGGACATGAAAGATCAGAGAACGGAGAGAGATGCAACTCAGCTCGAGCAGCAGCAAAAGCGATTGGACCCAGTACCCTGGAGTGCCTGCCCCGAACCCTGCAGTAACAGAATCCTACACTATAGGTTTTGCCGAGCGGCGCTGGAGAACACTGGAGTTGTTCGGTTCCTGTCCAGATCCCACCATCCGAACCCCGGCCAAACGCCCAGCGATGAGGGGAGGGGTGGGGGGCGATTAACCAGACTCAGGGCCAGGCGGGGGCTCTGGGATCGGGCCCGATTTTGAGGAGGTAGCACTTGGGAGGAGCCAGGGTTATCTGGGCACCCACCACCCTGAGCTGCGTGAGTGGGAGCGAGCCCTTTAGATGGACGGGGTTGCCCGGTTCCCTTTCCTGCAGCCACAGAAGGACGGGCAGCTCCCAGCGTCAGGAGGGATAGCAGGGCCCAAAGTCCACTGAAGCCGTTCCTACAAACCCAGGTCCCCCCCTTGGTCCGCTGGCCCAGTGGACAGATCCGGTTCTGCCCGGGGCGCTCTCCCATCTCCAGCGTGGCAGCAGGGACACGAGGCCGTCCAGTCTTCAGGGCGTTTCGCCTTCAGGGGGATGACGAGAGGGGGCTCCGCGTGCTGCCATGGTGAGTCACCCTAGCAGGTCCCCTCGCCTGTCAGTCGCCCAGTCGCTCTCGAAGCCGGGCCAGCTCCTCCGCGAGTTCACCGAGCGTGGAGGCAAAGAGGCCGCGCTGATGGGGAGAGTCGGAGACAGAGTCAGGGCGGCTCCGGGCTGGCTGAGTCCGAGTGAGAGACAGCGACGCAGCTAGACTCCGGTATAGCGCAAGGGCTTGGGGGGACCCGACTGGCTCCCCCGAAAACTCTGCATCCTAACCCGAGTCAGCCCCGGCTGGAACAACCCGGGCAGGTAACACGGCTCTGCTCATGCCCCTCCATCCTGTCGCAGGCTGGGTGCCCGGGGCAGACCCACCAATCCCCGTCTATCCTGACCTGCAGCAGACCCTGCGGTCCCCCACATACACCCAGCTCAGCTGATGCCCCTCCAGCTGTTCCAGCCATGGGCCTTTCCCATACAGACTAAAAAAGTATTTTACACAAATCACCAGAGCAGCCAGGCCTGCCATGAGCCCACTGGCCAGCTGCCGGGGATTTTGAGTCTTCCGGCTCAGGCGGATTGAGATAATTAACGAGATCTAAGCCATGCCAGTGGCCAAACCAGAGCCAGGTTTCTCTGCCCCCCAGAGAGCCATGCTCCGTTCTTCCTCTAACTCCTGTGTCCAGGAAAGGTTTCGATGCCCTCAGGCAGGCTGTGCTGGGAGAGGGAGCACCTCAGTAGTTAGCTAATGGCCAGCGCGCAGCAGTGCCTCTGGAGGCTCAGCCGGGGAAGTCTGTTTCTAATCACAATCTTTTTAAGGAAACCGAAAGTGACAGGGCATCATCAACCGCTTATTTATGGGTCCCTCTTTCCAGAGGTTTCTCATGCGGGGCTCTTTGATGTTTGTGTAGCTGTGCCCCCCAGTTGGGTCAGCTGCAGCCTCCCTGGATCTAAAAGCAGGAGCCCAGCTCTGTTCTGCAGGGACCCTCTCTATTATCTGTTCGTACAGCACCTAGCACAACGGGGCTCTGCTCTCCAGGCGCCATCGTAACAAGAATTAATACGGGAATCAGGAGTCCTGGGTTCTCTTGCAACTGACTCGTGCCACCTTCACTTTGCCTCAGTTTACCCCTCTGCACAAGGGGGTATTAATACTGAGCTACCTACAGGGGATACACAGAGTATCTTAATTACCATCCTCGGCCCGTCCCCGCACCCGGATTCGACAGAGTTAATTTGCTACTAATGTACAGTTTTTAATCTGACACCCATCACCGTGGTATCGGACCCCATGGAACCACTAATGGATTTATCCTCACAACCCCCTGCGAAGCAGGGCAGGATTATCCCCATTTTATACAGGGGAACTGAGGCACAGAGAAACTAGATGACTTGCCCAAGGTGACCTAGAGAGTCAGTGGCAGAGCCAGGAACAGACCCCCAGATCTCCTGAGTCCCAGGCCAGTGCTCTATCTGCTAGGCTACGCTGCTCCACCCAATAGCAGTAGGAGGCACAAGGAGTCTGCGGTAGAGCAGGGAAGTAGCTCCTAGGTAGCTCAGAGCCTTAACCCCACAGCCACCCTGTCTGCTAATGTCCCCAGTGCTGGCGTTACCTGAACTTCCTGGCTCCCCCGCAGGTAACACCTTCTCCAGAGCCGGATCAGGGGGCCCACAGAGGTAGGAAGTAGCAGCTCCTCAGGCTGCAGGGGGCAGCCGCTGGGTTTGCGCCTCAAGGACCGGTCCTGTTCGCTGAGGCTCTCTGAGGACTGAGCCCGCCGCCAGCCCTTTTTGGAAAGCGAGCCGTTCTTCCAGGGGAAGAGGTGGGTCTGTGGCGAGAGGGCCCCCTTGGCAAACAGGTACATGGCCCCGTTCCCAGATGGGGCAGCTTCCAGCTGGAGAGAGAGAGAGAGAGAGAGAGAGAGAGAGAGATGGGGGCGGGGGGGAAATCCAGGCCAGTAAAACCCAGCAGCAAGACCGGGTGGGAAAATGTGCTTCACCCACAGCAGGATACTTTACTGAACCTGCCTAGGAGAGTGTGTGGACTGGGGGCTAGAGGAGAGGACTGGGCTTCAGGGCTTCAATTGCCAGCTCCACTAATGACACAGAAAAAGTAAACTGAGGCTCAGAAAGGCCTCGGAGCCATCAAGAAAACCCAGCTGCCCTGACTCCTACAGTGCCTGGCGGTCACGCCATGGCAACACTCCCTGCCCCCAATCGCTCCTAGTACCCCACCCAGTGTTTGGAGCCCAGCGCACTCACCTTGTCGCCCCCTAGTGGGGCAGATTTGCCATTCGGAACGGTGGTGCTGCCACCGCTGCCCCTGGCATAGGCGGGATTTCTGAACTGTGCCCTCTGCTGGGGGGTGTAGCGCAGCGCCCAGTCCCAGATGGTGGGCAAGTAGGGGCCCCCTCTCTCCTTCACCAGGCGGCCACCCTTCTGCAGGATCTCCAGGGGAGGGGGTTCCCGCCAGCCGTTGACGGGCGCGTAGATCTGGTTGGAGGCACGGTGCTGGGGGATGAACAGGGAGCGTGAGAGGTGTCTCCGCAGGGAACAGCAAATGCACATCCGTGTCCCTTCGTTCTCCCCCACCCCCGAGAGAGGCTGCACTTCGTACCCCACTGAGGCTGGGCCAGGAGCAGGCCCTTTGAGGGGAATGTTATGCATGGAGGATCTCAAAGCGCTTCACAGAGGGGGAAGAGAAGCACGAGCCCCACCCTGTTTTATGAGTGGGGAAACTGAGGCACAAAGAAGCACGTTGACTCACCTGAGGTCAGGCACTGAGCCAGGAATAGAAGAACCCAGGAGTCGTCTCCCAGCCTCCTGCTCTAACCATTAGGCTGTGCGCTCCCCCCCACAGCTAGGAATAGAACCCAGGAGTCCTCACTCCCAGGCCGTGCATTAACCACGGCACCGGATTTCCCCCTTCTCCGCCCGTGGTAGGATAGTGCTTGGGGCAGTGACTGCGGAGCAGCCGAGTGTTTCATTGTAGCTGGGAGGCTCCATGCTGGACCCACCTGATTCCTGCGATCTCTCTCCCACTGGCAGTTAAACAGGAAGGTGCTGAAGAAGGGTATGTAGCTGCTGTCATGGAGGGCCACCAGGTAGGTCTCTGTGAACTCAAAGGATGCTGGGAACTGCTGGAGCAGCTGCCACACGCAATCCAGGAAAAGCAGAAACACCGGAGACTATAAGAGACAGAGAGGAAAAAAAAAAAAAGTACCTCCCTGGGGAAACAGCAAAAATGCAGCCAACTCTGGGGCGCGACAGAGCAGCTCCCGAAACAACCTGCAGCAACACTGCACAGCGATCGCTCTCCCACCACTGAAAAGCAGCTGCCTCTGGGGTGGAAAGTAGCAGCTGCTGACCAGCCGTGCAGCAACGCTGCAGAGATTTACCCAGAAAGAAAATACCGTCAAACTACTTGCGGTAACACTGCAATTGACCAGGGCAGCTTGAACAACCTGCCCTGGGGATCCGAGCTCAGGCCCTGCCCCCACACGGGAGCAAATGATCTGTGTTCCATCTCTGGCTCCTTAGCATCTGGGCGCCTCGCCATCTCCAGTGCATTTATCCCCACGGCTCCCCGGGAAGCGGAGCAGGGCCATTATCCCATTGGACGGATGAGGAACTGTGGTAGAGAGGGAGCCGACAGCAGAGCGGGGAATTGGACCAAGGAATCCAGAGCATCCAGGCTAGCACGGAAGCACCAGACCATCTTTCCTCACCAGCTCATTTCACCCCTGCCCACTTTGCAGCATCTCAGCCGACTTCTGCCCGGCACAGGCCAGAGAACGTCACCCAGCGACTCCTCCACCGAGCCCATTAGCTTGCGGCGGAGCTGGAGCATGTCTTTCGGCAAGAGCCCAAACAATCCCCATTCAAAGGCTCCAAACAGCCGCTCCAATGGCTAATTGCCCCCACCGGTATCCAGCAAGGGCCGGTACCGGAGTCATTCACAGACTGCCCAGCAGAGGTCCCCACCACAACAGTGGAACCAAGAAAAAACAGTCTCCCACTAGACAAAGCCTAGAGGGGTCGCTTGGGTTTGGTTCTGACTCCGGAGCTACCTCCGATCCCCACCCAGCCATCCCCGCACCTTCCCCGCTGCTGCCTCCACAGCCAGTGGCTCCCACCCAGCCCCCTGGTCCCAGCCCCACCATAACAGATTCCGACATGACTGGCGGCAGAGGGAAATCCAGAGCCCAGGGCGCTTGAGCAGGGCAGATGCTGGGAATGCTTAGATCAGAGCCGCTTTCTGAGTCGGGCGTCCCACCGGCCCAAGGGGGAGGAGGGAAGGCAACCGTCAGTCCAGGGAACCCTCTCGGTTTTGCACGGCCGTCGAGCCACGCTCCCGGCCAGCTGTGCTCGGAGCAGAGCCCACGTGCTGGGAGACATTCGACACCCCGGTGCCACCTGGGCCAGGCTGGTAGAACTCCCATCGCTCTCGAGTGCCGCGCGCCCCCCCTATCTGGCCAACGCAGCCGGGCATCAAGCCGGAGCCGCGCGTGCGCCGAGACTCACCTCCTCGCGGTCGTTGTCCCGGAGGAGATTGAGGCGCTGGAGGAAGGGGTGCCCTGCCACCACCCACTCCTTCTGCAGCAGGCTCTGGAACCCAGACTGGGTGCGGGCATGGGGATCCGACAGGACCTGGACGAGGGAGGCCAGCAGGCAGTTCAGATCCCGGTCGTCTGACTCTGCGAGGGGGAAGGGTACAGACAGTGAGGGACCTCGGCTAGGGGTCAAGAGGAGCGTCATGGCTCCACTGTCCACAGACCTCTCTGCTGCAGCTGCCAGCGCTGAGGCTGATCGGCAGTAGCTCTCGTGATGTCCCACAAGGATCTGGATTGGGACCCACCCAATGACCCTCCATCTGTCCCCGATTCCCAGAGCCAGCCAGCCCGCCCATTGGCCAGCATGGAGCCTGTAATCCAGGCACCCCTTGGTGCCAACAGGCAGAGGGCACAGGGGTTGCATAGGTTTTCCCAGGGATCAGATATATGCACAATAGTTCACCCAAGGGTGACATGTGAGGTCTCTACCAAGAACCAGTAGCCCACTGGACTTTACAGTAATTGCGAACTGGGTGGATGGATAATATTTAGGATCTGAAAATGATGTTCTTAAAGTCTTGGACTTAAGGCAGGTCACCAGGAGGTAACGGACACCTATCTCCCTGCCTGGCAGTTTGGCTACTGTGTATTGTATGCCTCACATTGGAGACCTATTTGCATATTGAGGCAGAGAGAAACTGTGAAATCTACAAGAGGAAACAAACAGTGGGGGGGAGGGGAGGTGTCTGACAAAGGGTGGGGCTGACGTATCTTGGGGATGCAAAGAAACAGCCCTGGGGCCTTCACCTAGGAGCCAGGCTGGACCCTGGCTGTAAAGTCTGCAAGGATTTGGGGTGAGCGTTGCTCTAGGGGACAGGAGAGGACTGTTCATTCGGGGGCGCTCTAGAATGCCTGCTGTGAGGTGTAACCATTTGTTTCCCCACACTGCCATTGGCTACTCCTTGCATCTCCGGGCTCAGCCATGTAAACCTAGCCTCGGCTGCACTCGAAGCAGATCTAAGTGCTGCGTGGGAAGCGGAGTGGGGAGCTGAGTGGGAACCGGGAAGTTGGGGTGCGCTGCTTCTTTGGGAGCAGCGAGTCGGTGAATGCTGCCAGTGCGCCGGGGCTGGACCCTCCACGGAGACACTCGGCAACAGAGCGACAGCAGGGCCCACACGACCTAGGGCGAGAGGGGAGCGCTTGCATTGCCCGTGGCTGGTGGGGTCGGGGAGACAAGCCTGCCTCACGCAAAGAGGTGCCTCACAGCCCTGGGTACTCCCAGGAAGCATCACAGAGCCTGTACCCAGGAGCTCACCCCAGCTGCTTATTCCCCTCCCGGGCTCACCCCACATCTGGCCCAGCGTCAGGACAGCCAGCCTGGGCCTGGGCCAGAGGAGGGAACGACTTACTCTACCTTGCAGGATGATGGAGCGGGACCTCTCCGCCAGCAGGGCAGCCACTTCGCATGCTTTCCTCACGCAAGCTCTGCAAGGAGAGGGGATCATTACTGACAACAAAGACCCTGCAGCCAATGGGAAGCAAAGGACCCCCCCCCGCTCCCCAGCACAATCTGAAATAAATCCAGCCAGGCACAGTCCTGCCAGCCACTCCCCCCAGAGAGCTCCACCCCCCATGCTGGGGACAGCTCCCAACAGAGGGATGGTGGTTACCCAGCCCCACCCACCTGCCAGATGTTCTGTAGGGCCTGTGTGCCTGGATTTAAGGTGTCAGCGTATAGGGGGGCAGCTCTCACCTGACATGCTCCAGCCAGCGCGTCCCCTCCAGGGCAGAGAGCCACTTCTCATCGGCCACAGAGGAGTCTGAAAGGAAGCCACGCCGAGGAACCCCAATTACTACCTTGGCTGCGGAGGGGTTTATCTGGCCTACATCCGCGTCACGCCATGTTATCGTTACAGGGTTTGAATCCTCACCACCCCCTTGGCAGGGAACGAACGATCATCCCCGGTCAGACAGGGGAAATGAGGCACAGAGGAGGTAAAGTGACTTGACCCAGATCAGACGGAGTCTGTGGCAGAGATGGGAAACAGAACCCAGGTCTCCTCAGTCCCAACAGGTCTCCTCAGTTCCTTTGGGCTGCCCTTTCTGCGGCAGGTCAGGAATTGTCCCAGAGAGAGGACAAGGAAGGAAGGGACCCTCCAGTACCATCTGCCTCTGTTGCTCTGGCTTTAGCCAGGCCCGTTTTATGGAGCCCTGGCTTCCTTGCGTCAAACAACTGCTTCCAGGAGGGGAGAGACGGCCTGGGGGTTACAGTATCGGCCTAGGCAAATCATGTAATTCCCTGTGCCTCCCTTTCCCCGTATAAAGCAGGGATGATACCTCCCCACCTGCCGGGGGATTGGGAGGATATAACCCATAGCATCAAGACATTATGACAACGGTGGGGCTAGACAAGCACTAATAGCAATAGAGGGGAAACGAAATCCGGCACAGGTGCCTCAGATACAAAACTAGTGATAATGGTCCCATGATTCCCAAGTGGGATCCAATCCAGAATAGCCCAGGTTCTCCCAGCTGAAGAGCTGCTTAGTTACTGTCTGGGATTCCCCAGGCAGCGGCTCAGGCGAGCGACTCCTATTGAGAGGGGATCTCGGTGCCGAGGCCGGGTCTCACCAGGAAGGCAGAGGGCCCGAAGCTTGAGGTAAGAGAGCTGGATCTCTGCAGGGCTGGGCAGGTCGGCGGCTGTCTCCACTATCACGCACTGGGCGTGGCCGGCGAGCATCAGCGCTTCCACGGACCTGCGGAGAAACGCAGCCGCAACGGGGAGGTGGAATCACTGCTTCGGTCTGGTTATGGGTCCCTGCAGCACAGCGCCCCCTAGTGCTGCACTGGGGCCAGCACTGACTGTAAGGGGAGAGTGCCCCCCATTGAGCGCCCCCCCCCCCTCCCTAGAGCAGCTGGGTTTTCCTTGGGAGTCTTCCACCCCAGCTCCCCTGAGCTCCCGGGCTAGGGCAGCACAGCCCCATTCCCACATCCTCAAGGCTCGTACCTCACGTCTTCCTTCTCGGGGTCCGAGTCGGCGTGAAAGCCGGCGGCTCTCAGCAGGTCGCTGCCTCCTGGGTGATGCCAGCACAGCCTCTGGGGAGACAAAGGGAAACGGAACAAAATGAAACTCCACTGGCTGCAGGCTCTCCCCTGCGCCCTGGGGTCTTGTCTCCCGCCTTCCTCCTCCCCCCAGCTCCAGAAACCTGCCTCCCCTTAACTGGCTCTGTGATACACCCCCCCCAAACAACCTGGTGGAGACCCTCCCTCCTCAGCCTTCCCTCCCTGGCTGGTTCAGGAGTGGTGTAGTCACCCATTGATAGCTGGCCAGCTTCATAGGACACCGGCCGCAGGGGAC
Source organism: Platysternon megacephalum (assembly GCA_003942145.1). Lineage (NCBI taxonomy): Eukaryota > Metazoa > Chordata > Testudines > Platysternidae > Platysternon > Platysternon megacephalum. The sequence goes on from QXTE01000095.1 coordinate 3,297,410, forward strand.
GCAGCCTGGTGTGTGGTGGCGGGAGGGTGTCACCCCTTATTCCACCCTGCTAGCCCAATGCACCCCTGCCTCAGTAAGAACCCCACCCTCCCACGGTTGCCCCATCCCCAGAACCTGGTGAGGTCGTTGGGAACCGCCCTCCCCTCCCCGAGACGGCAGCTCACAGCCTGCTCCCGGGGCAGGAGACACTCACCGGGATGCGCCTCGCGTTGAAGTGGCCAAAGGCCCTCTTGAGCTCGTTGTCCAGGAGCCTGCTGGGGACCCAGAGGTACTTGGGGAGGCTGCGGGAGGAAGCGGAGTTGGAGGGGAACCGGCTCAGAACATGTGCGGAGACCGGCCCATCTCCCCAGCCCAGGCAGCACTCCCGCCTCGCCCCAAGCCTGTTCAGGTGCTGCACACAAACCCTACAACCAAAGTGGGATGGGGGACCCTCGAGGCCTCTCCCGCTCCATTACTCAGGCACCTGCCTCCTTCCCACAGCTCCCCCTTCGAGCACACTCAGACCTTGATAGGAATCTGCCCCTTCCTCACCAGGTCTGATATTCAGACAGGGCTGGATGGCCCCTGGCCCTTAAAGGAGGCAGATCTCCCTGTTACAAGGCCATTCCCAAATCCCGGATTGTAGGCAGGGTGCCTGCCGCCCCCACAACTCACAAGACTTCCCCGGATCCATCCCACATTAACACGCACAGACAGAGAAGAGAACTCAGGGTCTGCTGGCTCATAGCCAGCGTCCCTCCCACATGTGCTAGAAGAGAGCTCCCACCAGCTCTCGGGAATTTGACAGCCAAAGGATTTTCCCCCAGAAAGCATCGGTTTGTCAAAACCCGGAGCTTTCCGCGTGAAAGGTGATTAGTTTTGGCTCTTTTTGTGAATCAAAATCATTCGGGGAGGAAAAAACTCCAAAGCTGTCAAAATGTTTCGTTTTGATATTTGCAAGACGAGGAATTCCAGTTTTCCGGTTCAAAGCCCCGTTTGGTTTAGAAACTTGAGCGAACGAGAGTAAAACAAAAATGTCAAAGGGTCGAAATCGGAAGGAAACTAAAAGTTTTTCCAGTTCAAGGAAATGTTTGAGATTTTGGGATATGATAGGGGTATATAAAATTATGAGTGATGTGGAGAAAGTAGATATGGGAATAAGTAAATAACTTTTCCTTAATACAAGAACTAGGGGTCACCGAATGAAATTAATAGGCAGCAGGTTTAAAACAAATAAAAGGAAGTTCTTCTTCACGCAGCGCAGTGTCAACCTGTGGAACTCCTTGCCTGAGGAGGTTGTGAAGACTAGGACTATAACAGAGTTTAAAAGAGAACTGGATAAATTCATGGAGGTTAAGTCCATTAATGGCTATTAGCCAGGATGGGTAAGGAATGGTGTCCCTAGCCTCTGTTCGTCAGAGGGTGGCGATGGCTGGCAGGAAAGAGATCACTTCATCGTTGCCTGTTAGGTTCACTCCCTCTGGGGCACCTGGCATTGGCCACTGTCGGTAGACAGGATACTGGGCTAGATGGACCTCTGGTCTGACCCAGTACGGCTGTTCTTATGACTTCTTGCCCCCAACCATCCCTGCCTTCGGGATCGAAACATGGTTCGAACAGAGGAAGCCACATGCCCACGGAGGTGACACTCAATCCGGTAGGGGGCCATCGATACGGACCTGGGACTGTAGCCGAGGGCTGAGCACCAAACCCGCTTTAGAAAGGGGGTACGAGGGCGTTCCCGTAGCTTAGGGAGTGCCAATTACTGGAGTGCACCCGGAGGGGCTGTGACCACGGGCGCCGGAACGGAGCGGGGGGGGGGCAGGGCCCTCCCACTTTTTACTGGCCGTAAGGGCGAGTGACGGGGGAGGGGTGGAGAGGAGCGAGCACGGGGCGGGGCCTTGAGGGAAGGGGCGGGGCCTTGGGGGGAACTGGCAGCACAAGGGCAGGGGAATGGGCAGGATGGTATGGGAGGGTGGGGCCACAGTTCAGGCACCTGTGGCCCCCCCACTTTTAGGGCGCTTCCGCCGCCCCTGGCTGTAACACGCTCCCATGCCGTGGGCCGGGGTTAGAGCTGTCCACGAGGATCTAACTCACCCCCCCGACCTCTCCATGCCGAGGGCCTTTACCTGGTGGCCATGTCGAAGCGCTCGTTGACGGGGCTGACCCTCCAGCCAGCAGCCCCGAGCCGCCGCAGCTCCTTCTCCCAGTCACAGGGCCTCTCGAAGAGCAGTGTCGGGGGGGACGACGACTCCTCCGTGCTCAGCCAGGCGTTCTCTGAAGCCGCACAGGAGGGATGGCCGTCAGGGACGAGCAGGGTAGCGCCTCGTGGGTCCAGCCACCCCAGGGATGGGCCCCTCAAGCTGCCAGGGCCTGGGGGAATCGAGCTACACGCCAAGCGGAGATGCCACTTACCCAGGTTCCTTATAGCGCCACTGTCGTACCACATCCCCGCGCTGCCGCTGCTGCTCTCCTGAGCCTGCACGATGGCCAGCGTCACCTGGAAAACGCCAGCAATGGGGGCACCTTGGCAGGGGACTTTCACGGCGTCTGGGGCTGTGGGCAGGGTTTGGGTGCCAATGGGAGGGCAGAGGGTATGCTGCCAGGCTGGGGATCCAGGAAGGGTCGTGATGGGACCTCGGCCAATCCCGCTGGAGCGGAAACCCCGCCCCAAGCTTTGAATCTGAACGTTGCCGCTCGGGGCTTCTCTCCTGGGCAGGGCGTGACAGGCTGGGTTTTCAAAGGTGCTGAGCTGACAACCCTCAGTGAAGTCAATGGGAGCTGGGAGCACCCAGCCCCTCCGAAGAGCAGGCTGAGAAGAGCTGCTGGCGGGTCCCAGCTAAGGCAGAGACGAGAGCTGGGGACGCTGGGTGTTTCAGGGCATCAGAGGATCGCTAGACAGGGGTCGGGGAGGGAAGGGTGGGGTTTGCCTTGCCCAGGGTTCTGCGGCGCTGACCCCTGTGGGAGGTAGATTCCCGAGGAAAGGGACCTCGGGAAAGAGGGAAGAAACCGAAGCATCTTGCTCCAGGTCACACAGGCTGGATCTGTCCTGCAGCTGGGCAGTGCCGCTCCCGGCCCGGGGAGACAGACTCGTAAGCGTGCTGAAAACAGCAGTGTGGACGCTGTGGCCCGGGCTAGTCGCCGGAGTCCAAGCCAGCCCGGCCCCCGGCTCTGAGCCGCCCTCCGGCCGCAACGCCCTGGCTGCTGTCTTTAGCATGGGAGCTCAAGGGGGGCGAGCAGGAGTCTGCCTACCTGCGCTGAGCAGTGTGGACATCCCCGCCCGGAGTCAACAGCAGAGCCCGGAATAGGACCTCGCCTCCCCCCAAACAACTTCATCCCACTCCCCTCCTGGCGCTAGGAACTGAACCCAGGATTCCTGGCTCCTAGTCCCGTGTTAATCCACCAGACCCCACACTTAGGGTAAAACAACCCCGAGGGTCCCATCCTCCCACCCAGGCGAGACACAGAGCAACAACCCCTGGTGTGCCCAGCCCGAGTCCCAAGCGTGTCCAGCTCACAGCCAGTCCGCTGGAGGTGCCCATCCGTATCCAAGGGTCCCGAAGCCCTGAGGCCCTGGGAATCACCGGCCGGGGAGGGGAGGGTCTGCGAGGTGGGTGCCCGTCTGCAATGGCAGCTGCTCACCTGAAAGGCCCGGGGCTCCGAGCCGCTGTCGCGGAAGCGGAAACGCAGCACCCGGAAGTCCCGGCAGTAGAGGACCAGCTCCTCCGGGTTGAACTTGAGGGTCGAGCTGGCCGTCAGCACCTTGGCCTTGCAGCTGTTCACTGCAGGGGAAAGCCAGGTGGAGGAAGGGGGCTTAGACCCAGGAGGCCAGGCAACAATCAGAGTCTTGGGGCAGCTGGGAAGACTCGGCCTCCAGGGTGCGGGTGACCAGGGCAGGATTGGCCCCCAAGCCAGCTGCATGGAGATCGCTCCTGGTGCGGGGGGGAGCTGGCAACGGCCTATCAGGATTGCCCGGGTGGTGGGGAAGCCCAAGGGGGGGACACCACACGGTTCACTCCAAGAGTGGCCCTGCAAACGACGGCAAGGGCGAGTCTTCCTGCGCCACGGCCCCAGCCCTGCCCGCAGGTAAGGGGGCAGCTGGGTCGCCACGACCCGGCCTTGGCCTCTCTGCCACTGGGACGGCCCCTGAGGGGTGGATGCTGGGACGGAGGCAGTGAGCCACACGGGCTGAGCGCCGCCAAACTCGTCACAGCGGTGGAGGGGATACGGCTTGATTAGGTGGACTGTAATGGTGGCCCCTCCTACCCCCCTTTACCTGCCACCAGCCTCCCGATGCAGGGCAGGGCCACGTCGTGCTCACAGTGCAGGCAAGTGGAACGGCGAGGAGCCTACGGCGGGAAAGGAGCAGCGCTTAGAGATCACCCCCGCTCGCCGACCCTGCCGCCACGGCCGGCACAGGGGACCCACCACGGCCAAGGGGCTCCGACGGGCCAGGAGGATGGTGTTCGCCAGAGAGCGTCAGGGCTGCAATTCAAGTGGCCGCCGGCACCGTCCCGGCCCCCGCCAGGCCTCCCCACCCCCAGTTGCCCGGCCAACGACGACACCGTCCCGGCTCCCACCAGGGCCCCCCACCCCCGTTGCCCGGCCAACGACAACACCGTCCCGGCTCCCGCCAGGGCCCCCCACCCCCGTTGCCTGGCCAACGACAACACCGTCCCGGCTCCCGCCAGGCCCCCCCACCACCATTGCCCGGCCAACGACGACACCATCCCGGCTCCCACCAGGCCTCCCCCACCCCCGTTGCCCGGCCAACGACGACACCGTCCCGGCTCCCGCCAGGCCTCCTCCAACTCAACCCCACCGTGTCACCCGGGGCCGGCTCTGGCACGAAGGCGACTCTCAGGTTGGTGCAGTACAGCGTGCCCAGGATGGATCCTTCGCCATCCCTGGAGCGGACGATCTTCCTCACGCGAGCTGCCTCTTCCAGGACGTGTTCCCCTGCAGGGCGGGGGGCAGCAAGAGGAAGGGGTCAGGGCGAGCTGGGAGAACGCCGTGGTTTGGAATAGGGTGACCAGATGTCCCGATTTTATAGGGACAGTCCCGATTTTTGGGTCTTTTTCTTATATAGGCTCCTATTACCCCCAGCCCCCTGTCCCGATTTTTCACACTTGCTGTCTGGTCACCCTAGTTTGGAATGACCAGTGAAACCGGCTCCTCGGGGCACTGGAAAGGAGGGGGCCAGGGGCAGGAGCCCAGAGCTGGCTGGGGAGTGACGCTGAGCCGTGCGAGAGACTGGGCGAGGGGCGTGCAATGCCACAGGGGTGAAAAGCACGCCGAGGGGCCAGATCCTTCCCTGGCGTAAACTGATGGAGCTCTGTGGGCTGCAGCGGAACCAGGTGGATTTACCCCAGCGGGATCTAGGTCCGAAGGCCTGATCCTCAGGGGGCTGTAGTTGGAGCGGCTGGGGCCCAGCGCTGCTGCGAAGCAGGCCCCAGATCAGGCAGCAAATCGTACCCACAAGCGACGACAAGCCGAACTGCGGGGAAGGGGGTTTGCCCCACAGAACGCCTGCACGGGGAAAAATGGAGGCCGTGCTCAGAACAGCTGGCCCTCGGCTAGGGGGTTTCACAATGGGGGGGGGGGGGAGGGGACTGTTTTCTCTTGACCAAAGGATCCTTGCATGTGGGGAAGGTGGGCACACAGAGCCCCCGGCATGGGGCAGGGAGGGGAATGGGGGGGGGCACACAGAGCCCCCGGCATGAGGCAGGGAGGGGAGGCACACAGAGCCCCCAGCATGGGGCAGGGAAGGGAATGGGGGGGGCACACAGAGCCCCCGGCATGGGGCAGGGAGGGGAGGCACACAGAGCCCCTGGCCGAAGGTCGCAGTGAGTCCCTGAAATAGCGGGGGATGGGACTCACTGAGCTGGGAGCAGAACCCAGGAGTCCCAGCACCCGGTCCCCTGCTATACCCACCACACCGTCTCCCCCTCAGCGTCAACACGTGCGGGCATCACAGAGCAGCTGGGCACCCAGCCCCTGCTAAAGAGCCTTGCTAGAAAAGCCAAACAACGGACCCGCTCCCGCTCGAGTTCCCCAGCCCAGGCCTGCAGAATGGGGGCCCTGCCGCTCACGCTGGGCAGGAAAGGGAAGTGCCCGGGTAACAGGTGCCTTTGTAGCGGTTCTTTGCTAGTCACGAATTCAGCAAAGCATCTGCTCCGGCCACTGCCTGCAGCTCGTCATCCTAGCCAGAAAATGCCTTCAGACAGCTGCTGCTCGGAGCCCCGACTTAACCCTTCATGCCTCTAACGCAGAGCAGGAGTAAAAGGCTCTAAGGAGGAAGGGGATCAGGAGCGGGCCCAGCTTAGTGATTTTTATAGAAGTACTAAAGCTCCATAGTATCCGAGCACTCATCCTTCAATATATTAGCCCTCTTGCACACCCCCGGGGAGGCAGGGCAATGCTGTTATCCTGATTGTCCAGATGGGAAACTGAGGCACAGGGAGGCCAAGGGCCTTGCCCAAGGTCATACAGGACATCTGTGGCAGAGCAGTGATTTGAACCCAGTTCTCGGTTAGTGTCCAAGCCTGTGGACCATCCTCCTTCTCTACTCTCCAATCATTATACTCCAGGAGTCCTGCCTCCCTCCCAGAGCCAGGGAGGGAACCCAGGAGTCCTGGCACCCCACCCTCCTGGGGGAAACTGGGCCGACAGCAGATCCAGCAGCTGTCGGACCCTGCAGTGCCAGGGGGCCGGCCCGGTCGCAGCAACAGCTGTGAAGTGGCTGCGGCCAGGGAAGGAAGGGCTCCTCCACCTGCCAGGCACAGGTGAGCAGCGTGTGACTAGAGCCTGTGGGGACTCTAGGTCCAGTCTGCTCTGGTCTAGGTTCACTTGGTCCTGCCACAGCGCAGAGGACTTGTCGGGGGCCCTTCCAGCCCAACTGTTCGGTGATTCTGTGACATCCAGGGACAGATTCTGAGCCTTGGGGGGGGGGGGGGGGGGGGGGGGGGGGGGGG